>OX451738.1:368519511-368730009 GCA_948472305.1 Vicia faba | reverse complement strand
CGCCATTCGTGACTTAAAGGTAGAAGAAGAATTAACACTTAAGTGCCCAGAAATTTGCACTCGCATATGCAGGAAATAATGTTGTTGGTTGATAATATTGCGTGAATGGGCTTAAAGATTCCATTTGGAGAGATGACGGAGAGGCTTCGGGGATGGGCTTATAGATGCCATCAAAAGTGATTGTTGATAGAAGTATCATAATGAGTCTACGCTTGACCATATCTGAGGAATGATTTTCAGAATAAATCTCTGAAGGAAAATGCTTTTCAGAATTTAGTCTCTGAAGGGAAGTGTTTTTCATATAAATAGTTGCCCCATCCTGTTTTGGGAATTGATCTACAATCTATTTTTGTTGGTAAAACCATCATGTTTTGGGAGTTCATACCACTTGGTGATAAAGATTGTAGCCCCGTCCTGTTTCGATATTTGATCTTCATCTGGCCATAAAGATAGAAAGATAGTTTCCCCGTCTTGTTTCAGGAGTTAATCTTTTCTCGATCGTATAGATAATTTCCTCGTCCTATTTCAGGAGTAAATCTTTGCTCGGCCATATAGATAGTTTCCCCGTCCTGTTTCGGGAGTTAATCTTCAACTTATTCATGTAGATAGTCGCTCTGTCCTATTTCGGGAATTGATCTACAATTTATTTTCACAAATAGTTGCCCTGTCTTGTTTCAGGAATTAATTTGTGTTTGGTCATACAGATAGTTTCCCTGTCTTGTTTCAGGAATTAATCTGCGACCTGTTTGAAAATTATTGATGATATTCGTCTGTTTGTAGACTTTAACTGAAAAGTTAAAGAGTTAGTTGTATGCAATGTCATAATGTATAAACTACATTCCATAATGATGTTCTCAAAATAAATGAGAGTGTGTTATATGTGTTTTATATGCATATGTTATGACATGTATGAATGTGAGATGTCGTTGAAGCGTATTGGTAGCTCCGTATAACTATTTTGACTGGGGAAAATAAATCCCTAACTGTTGTTGGGGATGAAGAGTATGTGTAATCCTTAATATTTGTTTAGAATTCTTCCGTTGGGAATTCCTGCTTTCTGTTTGAGGAAACTCCGTTGGGGAATGTGATTTCTGCTTGGGGAGAAGAGTTCAGGAACATTGGTCGTTCACCGCTCTACTGGGGAATTTGATTCTTATATAGCTTGACTGGGGATAAAAGAGATAGATAACCTTATGAGGTGATGTCTGACCGAGTTTCTGATATAGATGCCGACTCGTCTAGGGAGGATAAGGTTAATTGATATTTGGTCTAGTATTAGATTCAGTAGAAATTCTCTAGGGATGGAAATCTGGACTACCTTTTGTTGGAGAGGAATTTTTTCGGTGATTCGTAATAGTCACATGAATAGACTCAAGCTAGGGAGACTGGATTTTGTTGGGGAAATAAACCCTGCTGAGGAAATATATTCTACTGAGGGAATGCTCTACTGAGGAGATGAGACTTGCTAGAGAAGATAATTCTGAATGGGAGTTTATAGTGTTGGAGAAATAAACTCAGTTGGGGAAGAGAATTTCTATGAACTATGTTGAGGACGTAATCTACGATGAGGATTGGGACTCCTTAGGCCGGCGACATTGTCAAGGAAAAGATCATGCTTCTTAGGGCATTTCAGACTTGTGAGGAGTGTATCTTTGTTGAAGATGAGCTTGTTAAGATGACTCCGCGGGGGGGGGGGGGGGGGGGGGGGGGGGGGTAATCCCATGGAGGCTGCTCTGTGGGGATTTTTTGGATGACTTGAACATTATCCCAACTCCTGGAGTCTTGAATAAATACTTTATTCCTGTTTTTATGCATATATTTGTTAACAATAATCATATTCATATGTATATGTTCATTCAATTTAGTCATTGGACGTTTTTGCAAACAAAACAGAAAAAGTAAAAATTTGAAATTGTGTTTATATTGATAGTTTGCTTATAAACAGGCGATTGTTGTACAAAGAGACAAATCCTAATAGAAGGAAATTATTGTGAAATAAAAGGAGTACAAAACATATAGCTATGTGTAAATGATCTCGTTAGGTTTCAACTCTGCTATTTCCCCTATGTCTTCGAGCATCTCATCCCTTGTTGTCGGAAGAAGTTGATTGAATTGATCGACATCATTTGAACTTGACGTTCATAATAAAGTTGGTTGTAAGTGATCCAACGGGACATAGTCGTACGCTTTAATCCCTAAATTTTTTCCTGGACCGCCCTTTCAGGTTTTCAGTCCACCGGGATACCCTTTTTTTTCCAAAACCTCCTTTTCAGGCTTTCAACTTGTCAGGTGTACAATCTTTATATATATCCCTAATTTTTTTCCCGAACCCTTTTGGTCCGCCAGGATGCCCTTATTGTTTCCTAGGCCAGTCAACCTAGCGGTCGTTTGTTATGGGTAGAATCTTTTAACTATGCATGTATTCCAAGCATGTGGAAGGTCTTCACCGTACATAGTGGTAAGTATCATAGCACCGCCCGAAAATATCTTCTTGATTACAAATGGCCCTTCGTAGTTGGGAGTCCATTTGCCCCTAGGATCACCTTGCGGTAGGATGATGCGCTTTATTACCAAGTCACCAGCCTGATATGCTCGATGTTTGAATTTCTTATTGAACACTTTGATCATACGCTTCTGATACATATTTATTGTACCCTAAAATTTTCCCTCCCATTTTAACTCAAGACATGCTTCTAGAGGTCCTCAATTGCCCTAGGATGACTAAAAATTGACCAGACAAATTATCCTCCTAAGGCAATGAATCTCAACTAGGATTTCAATTTTAAGTAATATGTGTGAGTCCCAAGGATCCCAAATGCTCTCCATTATCCTAACATGTCCTTAAGATCATCCTTACCAAGTTTCATGCCTTGAACAACAAGTTTGCTCAGTCAATTGCTCAAATGCCTGGAAATCAACTATACTAGGTCAAAAGTCAACTGTGGCCCAAATACATTCAAACTTCAAGATTTTTGGTCAACATAAAAATTTTGAATTGACATTCATCATTTGATAAAGGGTTGATCATGATTCCTCAAGGAATGCTCCTAACACATCAAAAGTCAAAAATGGCAAATTAGGGTTTCTATAGGAAAAGTTAACCAAACTTTGACCAGGCATAACTTTCTCATACTTTATCATAACTTTTTCCACCAAGGCTAATTTTGAAGAGAATCCAATTCCATACAACTTCTCTTCATCCCTAAAGTTCAATAAATGCCTCAATCAAAAGATACAAGCTCATATATTATAGGTCCTTTCAAAAAGTCAACAAAAACACCTTTTGGGTCAAAGCTCCTTACATGAACATGGAAGATCCAATTGAGATGAAACCAAAAAGGTTGTTTAGAGGACATACTAAGCTCTCTAAAAAGTCAAAGAACACCCTCTTAGGATTAAAATTGAGAGATATATGCATTGCTAAAGTTGACCAAATTTTGGAAAAATGCATGAAGCCAATATTGACCAAACTTGAATTTTTTCCAAATGGGCCCATGTTTTCATGATTGAAAATTGTTCCTAACATGGCCCACAACCCCTGAGCTCACTCATACTTTATTTCATTATTTTTATTATTTATTTTGATTTTTTATTCATTAAAAGTTAAAATTAAATAAAGAAATAATAGAAAATATGTAGGATATGATTTGAGTATCTTTTTCTCATCAAATGAAGAGTAAAACATGCTGGAAAATCAAAGGAAACGCGTGGGAGTCATTTGAGAAAGTTTTGGCCAAAATAAGAAACATAAAATTCCAAATGCAAATCAAATCTTTTCTACACAAATCTTCAAGATTCAATCGATATTTGTTGACCTAATGCATCCAAATATATAAACATAACATTGCCAGACAAAAAGAAGGGGGGGGGGGGGGGTTGGCTGCACGAAACTGGCATTCAAAACTCCAAATTATCAAGAAAAAGAGTCAATAGAATTTTGGATTACAGGAAGATTCAAAGCATTCTGAAGCTTGAAATCAACCCCTGGAGGCCTTCTGAAGCTAGCTACATCACTCCTAAGCGCCAAAGCTCCAAGAATCGTGCCAAATACAGTCACGATTTATCCTTATTTTTTTTTAAAACGATTATGGTATTTAATGCATTATAAATGGATTTGGATCATGCATTCTTGCTTGTATGAATGATTAGAACATGTTTGAATTTTTAATTTCTTGTTTTGATGAACGTATAATAATATGCCATTGTTAGGGTTTTAACCTATAATTTAGGGTTTTCAAATACAGGTAAAATTAGGCCAAAAGAGGAGCACCATCATGCTCACGAGATCAAACCCAATTGATCCATGGTTTTAAATTGAATTTATGTTGCTTGTTGAAGATTTTGGAAAATTGCAGGTGATTTAGTAACGAACACTGTCCGTGGGTAAAGGTCCCTAGGCTAACACGGCGGAGGGCTGGGGAAGACGAAGGTGTGGTACAACCTGGTTGGCTAATTTGAAATTGCACGCATTTTGTTTTAAATGCTGACCATTGTTCACATATTATATTATTATTTCATTTATATAACGAATGAACAGAGTGGCTTGGTGGTAAAGAAGGACGCGCGTGAAGTAGAAGACCTGGGTTCGATTCCCAGGTCTTGAATTTTATATTTTCCTAACCAATTTCTTTCAAATCTAATATGCCATGACCCCAGGAGCATATCATGCACCCTCACGCTCAGTCATAGGATCACTCATTCTCCAAGATCTAGCGCCCAACATCGTATCCCTATGGTGGACCTCCCTAACGCAACAACACCAAATCACACGCTAGTTCTGGGCCACCAGTTTCTGGGCTTTGACACATATGAACAGGCACACCCCCCAATTGGATTTTCACCCCCCCTCAGGCCCATTTTTCTAACTTCTTTATTTAATTTGTTTTAATTAGTTTATATTTTTCTATTTATTTCTTTTTTTTAAATCATAAAATCAAAAAATCACAAAAAATAATAGACTTAGGTTTTTTCTAATTAAATTTAATTTTTGATAAATAAATTAATTTGATTTAATTATTTTTACCTATTTCATTAATTAAAAATAATTAGAGAATTAGGTTAAAATTCAAATACTTTTTCATAAAATACAAAAAACAAAATTTAATGAGCAATTAGATTTTTTAGGGTTTAGAACTTTTTCCCGTCTTAATTTTTGTGCATCATTACTTTTTTTCATACGATTATCTTTTTATCATTTATGTAACTGCGCACGGTTTGTAATAGCTAAATTATGGTTTTTATTTCCGCACTTTACTTTTCGTCCATTTTTTATGTATCTACACCAAAGCCCTGTAATAGTGTAGGAACTTTTATTTCTCGCTTTATATCTTCTTATATGCTTGTATATAAATTGTTAGTAAATTAGGCGTGCATGACAAGAATCAATTAATCAGTAGGTCACTAACTTCAAGATAAATATCTAAAAAAACAAATTGTTGCACACTTGCACCCTTAAGGTATACCTCACTTGGTTGGCTCGGAAAACAATGGTCATGTCCCTCAAACGTAGGGATAACTTAGTAAAGACCCTCAATCTAAAGTCATCATAAAGATCATAGTCCCTTAATATCCCTCGAGTTTCCTACGAGAAATGATCTTGTCCCTCGATGTTGCCTATATGATGACAGTCCCTTCGAAATGCTAAGGTATCCTTACATGTTGCCTTCAATGACCATAACGTCCCTTTCGATAGTCCCTCGACATTCGACCATAGGGATACCTACTCACTAATAGTATGATAACACTATCTAAAGGAGAGGAGGAAAAGAACATCCTTTTTCGAGTAGGTAGACAGTTCTTAAGTACTTGCTCAAATCTAATCTTTCACACTTACACACTTTCAAAAACTATTTTCAAAAATGCTTTATCACACTCTTGAGGACTGATACAAGAGTTACCATAAAGCAAACAAAATCTTTCAAAACATACAAACACAAATATTTTTCAAAAATGAGCAAGTACCTAAGAGCCCGTGGAAAACCACGGATGAAAAGGGTGCTAATACCTTCCCTTTCCATAATCTACCCCCTTACTCAGAAAATCTCAAAAAAGGTCTTTTTCTGTTCTTTTCACTCTTTCCTTAAATTGGATAAAAGAAAAGTCGATGACGACTCTTTTTTACCGCAACATTTGCAAACAAAAAATGCAAACCAATATTAATAGTCGGTTCTGCCACCGTATCACAATATGACTGTGACAAACACCTGCAAGCCCCTTCTCGTCAATCAAGTTCAATAGGTCCAGCCTAGTCTGAATCCATTTGTCTTCATCTGAATCTGCATCTTTCATAATTCTCAGAAGGAATCTGAACTTCGACAGGTAGGACGACTTCCATACCATAGACTAGGGAGAATGGGGTTACTCCAGTTGATGTTCATGCTGAAGTGTGATAACCATGAAGAGAAAATGGTAACATGTCATGCCAATCTTTATATGCCATCGTCATCCTCTGTATAATCTTCTTAATGTTATAATTGGCGGCTTCCACATTGCCATTCATCTTCGATCAATACGGAGAAGAATTGTGGTGCTTGATCTTGAACTGCATGCAGAGTTCCGTGATCATAGTATTGTTGAGATTGGTATCATTTTTTGTGATAATCCTTTCGGGGATGCCATACCGACATATAAGGTTATGCTTAATGAACCGAGCGACAACATTCTTAGTGACAGAGGCAAACGGGGTTGTTTCAACCCACTTTGTGAAGTAATCAATGGCGACGAGGATGAAGAGATGTCCGTTGGAAGTAGTAGATTTGATCTCTCCAATCATATCAATGCCCCACATTGCAAACGGCCAAGGAGCAGTCAAGTCATTCAAAGGTACTGGAGGCACGTGTACTCTGTCAGCATAGATATGGCACTTGTGACAAGTTCTTGAGTGGTGATGGCAATCAGTTTCCATAGTCGACCAATAATAACCTGCTCTCAAAATATTCTTAGCCATGGTATGTCTGCTGGAATGAGTACCAAAGAAAACTTCATGCATATCTTCCATATTCTTCTTCGCATCTTTCTTGTCCATACAACGAAGCAGAGTCGAATCGTGGTTGCGCCTGTATAGAATTTCGTTACTCAGGAAAAACTTAGAAGGGAACCTCTGTAGGAATTTCTTGTCATTGATAGATGCTCCCTCAGGGTACTCTTGAGCCTCAAGGTATTTTTTCACTTCGTAAAACCAAGGCTTCTCTTATACTCTGTCAGTGTCAAATTCATAGCAGTGCGCTGGTTCGCCTAGCCTCTCTTTGGTAATTCTGGGAGCTTCGTTGTCCCATCTAAATTTAAACATAGACGACATGGTTTCTAATGCGTCTGCCAACTAATTCTCTTCTCGTGGGATATGCTCAAAAGTTATCTCCTCGAAGTACGGAATTATGGTTAACATATGCTCTCTAAAAGGAATGAGGTTCGAATGCTTCGTATTCCATTCTACCTTAATATGGATGATCACCAGGGATGAGTCCCCGTATACACTCAAGAACTTGATTCTCAAGTCAATAGCAGCTTTAATACCCATGATGCACGCTTCATATTCAGCCATGTTGTTGGTACAATCAAAGCATAATCTAGTAGTGAAGGGTGTATAGCGACCCTGATGAGAGATAATTACAGCATGGATTCCATTTCCAAGTGCGTTAGAATCTCCATCAAAAACCATAGTCCATTGGGATCTTGGCTCAGGTCCTTCATATGGTCCAGGTTCTTCATAATCTGTAACTAGCATAATGTTCTCTTCCATTCTAAGTTCATAGACTGATAGTCATCTACGACTTGATGAGCCAAATGATCTACCAATATACTTCCTTTGATTTCTTTCTGAGTGGTGTACTGAATATTGTATTCTGTCAAGACCATTTTCCATATGGCTATTCTTCTGGAGAGAGTGGGATTCTCGAATATGTATTTGATGGGATCCATTTTAGAGATCAACATAGTAGTATGAGTCAACATATACTGTCTTAGTCGACGAGCAGCCCATGCCAAAGTACATCAAGTTTTCTCGAATAGTAAGTATCTCATTTCATAGTTGGTAAACTTTTTGCTAAGGTAGTATATTGCATGCTCTTTTTGACCAGACTCGCCATGTTGACCCAATATACACCCCATTGAATTCCCTAGTACTTTTAGATACATGATTATAGATCTTCCTTCGACAGGTGGCATCAGAATCAGAAGTTCTTGTAGGTACTCCTTGATTTTGTCAAAAGTTATTTAGCAGTCGTCATTCTATTTTACTACCTGATCTTTCTTCAGTAACTTGAAGATCGGCTCACAAGTAGCAGTCAAATGAGAAATGAATCGGGCAATGTAATTCAGTCGACCTAAAAAACCTTTGACTTCTTTCTCAGTACGGGGAGCAGGAATTTCTTGAATAGCTTTGACTTTATCAGGATCAACCTCAATACCTTTACCGCTGGCGAAGAAACCCAAAATTTTACCGATTCTCACCCCAAAGGTGCATTTGTTCAGATTTAATCTCAGCTTGTACTTCTTTAGCCTCTCAAACAGCTTGTATAGATGGTCGAGGTGCTCTTATTCAGTCTGAGATCTGTCTATCATATCGTCGATGTAGACCTCTATCTCGTGATAAATCATTTCATTGAATGAGGCTACTATGGCACGTTGATATGTTGCGCCGGTGTTCTTCAACCCAAAAGGCATAACCTTGTAGTAGAAAGTGCCCCACTGTGTGACGAAGGTAGTTTTCTCCATGTCTTCAGGTGCCATCTTGATATGATTATACCTGGAGAAACCATCCATGAAGGAGAATACCTTGTGTTAAGCGGTGTTATCGACCAGAACATTGATATGTGGAAGTGCGAAGTCGTCTTTGGGGCTCGCCCTGTTCAAATCCATGTAGTCTACACACATGCATACTTTGTGGTCTTTCTTAGGTACCGGAACTACATTTACAACCCATTGAGGATAGGATGTCACTGCTAAAAACCATACATTGAATTGTTTCATAACCTCAACTTTGATCTTCTATGACATCTCGGGACGCATGCGATGAACCTTCTGCTTTATCGGAGCACACCCTCTTTCATCGGCAGTCGGTGAACCACAATATCTGTATCGAGCCATGGCATGTCTTTGTATGAACAAGCGAATATCTCAACATATTCATGCAACATATGAATCAATATCTCCTTGACATTGTCCTCTAAGTTGGAACCTATCTTGACTTCTTTTATGTTTGTCTCAGTACCCAGATTTACAACTTTAACTGGCTCTTCATGCAGTTGTATGGCCTTTTCTTCTTGCACTAACAGTCTGGAAAGTTCTCCCGATATTTTACAATCTTCCTGACCTTCGTCCTTGGCTTGGTAGATCAGATTTTCAAAGTCATAAGTGTCAATAGTAGAGTCGTTATCAACGGGATTCAGAGTGGATGTGGATCTGCAATTTATTGTATGGGTGTGCGTAAGAACACATAGCTATTTGAAAATGATAAAAGTAAAAAGAAAGACAAAGAGCGCAAAATTTGAATGCAAAATGTCCAATGCATTATTAAAAGAAAATATGTTTATGAAATGACAACCCTTAACAAATGAATCATTGTGCACGGGTAAGACACAAGGCTTAAAGTCATTGTTCAAAAATTACATAACCGAAACTTTGAAAGTAATAAAAACACAAATGTAGTTATTACTCCTAACTAAATGAGATAAAGATAATGTCTCGAGTCTCCCAGTTGCTGAGCCTGTTGCCAATGGTAGGAAAGATCCAACTGTCAAGGTCATGATCACTGTCAGCATCCTCTATAGAGTTGACTCTGTTGTTACTGATGCGGAATGGTGGTATTCCAGCACGAGCGCGACGAACAGTCCTTTCACCCTCTTCAGTGAAACCCAAACAAAAATTTTCAGATTTATATGGAATGTTAGGAAGCTGACTCCAAGTATTACAACCACCTTCTTCTACAACAGCTTTAGTGTCTTTCAGTGAAGCCATTTTGGGCGGAACCCTGGTAACTTTGGGAATGACAGAGACGTCTTCAGTTCAGGCAGGAGGGATAACTTCAAAAGTCTGGCAGGGAGTCTCGATGAATTTGCTTTCCATCTCTACATATAGGAATGAGTTCAAATGGCTACCATATACTCTTCTTCACGGTAGACGGTAACAATATTCTTGTTCATAGGATATTTTAACTTCTGGTGTAGGGTCGAGGTGACAGCACCCGCCCCATGGATCTAGTGGTGCCCCAATAAGCAAGAATAAGCTGGTCGAATATCCATTACATAGAAGTAGATTCAAAGATCTGCAGACCTACCTTGATCGGAAGATCCACTTATTCGTGTACCATCCTTTTTGACCTATCAAAGGCTTGAACTATAATATCACTGTGTTTCAATATAACACCTTCGCAATCAAGTCTATCTAGAGCTCCTTTCAGTAGAACATTTAACGAGGAACCAATATCAACCAATACATGAGCCAAAGTAGTGCCCCTGCATTCAATGGAGACATACAGGGCCTTATTGTGATTTCTTCCTTTCGGAGTTAGATCAGCATCAGAGAAACTTAATCCATTAGCATTCGTTAAGCTAGCAACAAAACTTCATAATTGATCGGTAGAAATATCTTGTGGCACTTGGGCAGTCTTTAAGAATTTTACTAAAGCCTGTGCATGAGCTTCAGAACACCGTAGTAGGGATAACATGGAGATCTTAGATGGGGTCTTCCCCAGCTGTTCAACAATTTTGTAATCACTCTTGAGGATAATATTCAATACCTCTTCCAACTCTTGTCTAGAGGTGTATTCAATTGTAACTTCTTTGGGCGCCTCCGTTTGGGCAGGCTTCATTATTTTTTCTTTACCCCGAGCCTCAACAGTTGACTTAACTCTAACAGGTGTAGCAACAGTATTTGGAGAGATTTCCAGGGAGAAAACTCTTCCGCTTCTAGTAGCCTTACTGGTCCCAGCAATATTGTCAATTCCGGAATCAGCAACTTCAATAACTCCACCTTCAACAGTAGATAGTTCTTACTAGACGCATGGTAGTAGATGTCGGATCCATAGTTCCAAGGAATATCTTTATCCGAAGAATATTGGATACTGTTGTACCCCAAAATTTTCCCTCCCATTCCATCAATATTTTCTCACCACAAGACCCTTGGAGCTCAAGATCAAGTTAGGGTTTGCTCTGCTCAAGACTTCTCCTTGCACTGTTGACCCAAATTAGGGTTTGAGTTTTCACAAAGATGTTTTGACCTAAAAGGCCCAAGATGACTTTCATGCTTCATGTTGGACTCACAAGTTTATCCATACCAAGTTTCAAGCCTTGATTCCAATCTTTGCCCAGTCAATTGGACAGTTGACCTAGAAATCAACTGTATTGGGGAAAAGGTCAACTGTGGTCAATTGACAGTCAAACCTCATGATTTTTGACCCACATCAACATTATGAACTCACATGAACCATTTGGTCAAGTTTAGATCACAATTCCACAGGAAATTTGATCAGATCACCAAAAGGGCAAAATGGTCATTTTTAGGGTTTTGACTGCACAAAGGCAATTTTTGACTGTTTGACCTAACCAATGGCAATTCAAGCTCACATATGGACTCAAGGGCTCAATGACATGGTCTTTACATATTCAACAAGTTCAAAAGATCCCAAATGCACAAGATTGACAGATGAATTTTCCAGTCAACTGAGCAAAATTTGACTGTATATTGAAAAGTCAAACTTTGACTTTTTGGTCAAAATCAAGTGCCAAGATTCATTTTTCATCAAGACATGTCAAATTATGAAACTTGTTCATCAAGAAACCAAAAATTACAAATTAGGGTTTGAAATGAAGAAATTTCATAACTTGAAAATTTTCTAAGTTATGAAATTTCCTAATTTTTTCCTAACTTTGTCCCATTTTTTCATCAAGATGTATTTGGATTCAAACAAAACTCAAAACATGAAAGTTGTAGTCCTTTGAAAAATCTACAACTTTGATTCACAAAGTTTCCTCAAAAGAAGCTTGTAGCTCAAGTTATGATTTTTGGAACAAGGGTGCAAAACATTCTTAACTTAGAAATTTTTTGACCTATTTTAGGCAGGATTTTTGCCTAACTTCATGGCCACTTTTCACATGCTTCCACTTGGAATTTCAACTTGCATTACAAAGATGTATTGTAGTACACATTCCAAGATTTCCAAATTGTCCAATAACTTCTCAAACACCCTTGTGGTTAGGGAGAATCAAATTTGTCAATATGGGCAAAAGTCACTTTGTTCATGGCCAATTTCATGTACATAACATTGGCATTTTTGAACTTAGCTTGCACAAACTAGATTACAGGCCTTTTATCTCATCCACACTCAATAATTTAATGCATATCCTTTGTGTTCATGTCTTGTTTTGTGTACTTAACCATTACATACAAGATTAAGCCATATTTGGAAAAAGCATTTTATCTATTCTTGTAAAGAAGCACTTTATGTCAAAACACAAATCAAAGAGGTACAAAGAAGATTTTTTAGGCACAAGATTATGGACTAATCCCACTGATCAAGGAGAGATTGTGCAGCATGTTTGAGGGTCCTGTGGTAGCCTACAACTCAACTTGACAACTCTTGCTTATCTAGGAAGAAACTTGGCAAAACTGATCCCATCTCACATTCCTGCAAGAACCAGCCAAAGCAAATTTTGTAAACACTTTCCATACTCCCTAACTAACCTGAAACACGACCAAACCAAGTTTAAAACCTTCTCATTCATCAAAACACAGTTTGGTGGCAAAACAGGGCACCTGCTGCATTTTGATTTGGTCAGCTCAATCCATTCGTGCGCCTTGGCCAAAACCACTTCATACACACTCCATAACATCCATACAAGCTATCCCAAGCCCTAGCTACAGATTATAACACCTCTAACCAAGTTCACCATTTTCATTTTTTCAGTTGTGCAAGTTGAGTTACATAGCTCGTTTCAGTTAGTTTCAAAGCAAGCTAGAAGTTGGAAGAGCATCCTTGGACCTCAAGCAAGCTGTACAAGTCCTCACACTGCATTGAAAGTGCCTCCATTATTGCACACGGTTCAAGTTGAACAGGTAAAAGTTTGAACTTTTATCTCTCTATCCAAGCATATCTAGGCTTAGGTTTGTGAAGAAAGTATGTTCTATTCATGGCCCTAAAGCTACCCATATCCTCACTTTTCATTTATATTGTGTGTGTTAAGAGAATTTGGAACCTGAACATTAGAAAAAAGTTAGGTCAGGAATTGGGGGAGGATAAATTCTCTCTCATTTCTGAGAGTTAGATCAACTTCTTTATATGTTTAGAATCTTGACATGATGCTCTATAATATTGCTGTTGTGAGTTTTTGTTGAAAATCAAGGAATCAGAAGATAGCAGGGATAAGGGAAAACGCGCGTTTTTCTGTGTTTCAAACATATTGCTGGGGGTTGAAGAAGCCTCTTTGGGTTGGGCATGTTTTGTTTTTCTGTTTACACCACATTTTTCCATATACACCTCCTTGGCCCATTGTTTGTTATTTTTATCATTTTTGATTTTTTTCTTTTTGTTTCTGACTTATTATTTTTTGTCAAAATGTAAAAAATATTAAAAATATTTTTCAACCATTTTTGCATTTATTTTGAATTTATTTGTTTTGTTTACACTTGTATATATAAATAAATATAATACTTTTATGTAAAATACTAAAAAATAATACAAATACATTTTATTTTCTGATTTTATTTTATTTTATCTTTTGAAAACATTTTCTTAAAATACACTTTTTCTTAAAAATAATAAATATTTTATTTTTTGTATATATTTAATATATTTAATACATAATATAAATACTTATATTTATTAGAATATTTAGGATAAAAATACAAAATAATACATTTTTATTTTTATTAACATTTAACCTCAAAAATTACTTTTTTTTATAATATACTTCCTTTTTATTTATTTTTTGTATATAATTAATACATATTGTATATAATAAATAATAAATACTTTTTATTTACAAAATTAGGGTTTTGCCCTAAACATGAAAATATCCAAAATTAACATTTTTTTTATTATTTTTATTTTACTTGTAAATAAATCACATACACCTACACAAATTCATTTACACATATACATTTACTTATTCCTATACATTGATACATTTTACATTTGCGATTGATTCGATTTGGTTGTAAATATTGGGATACCATTCTCCTATTAAAGTCTCATCCCCATTTGAACATTTGTACCCCCCATCCCCATGATTACTTTGTAATAATTTAGGACTTTAAATTCCGCATTTTAAAGCTTTCTAAATATGTCATGATAGACTTAGGGTTTGTATGCAAATCAAATAACAAATAGCTTGATTAAACAAAAGACAAAAAGCATGAAAATGGACAACACCAATCACACTTGCACCCCTAGGGTTACTCCACTTGTTGCCTTCAATAATGGGCCATGTTGCATGTTGGGTGTCTTTGGCAAAACAAAACAATTCAAATGATCATAGTCCCTCGATGACGCTTTCGAAAGTTGCCTAAAAATGATCAAGTCCCTTAAAGGAAAAATTGCCAAAGACACTTGGCTCCATTGCAATCATGGTCTAAATGATGACCCGCGCCCGTCCCGTTAACATCCTAACACAAGATTGTCCACAAAATACAATGGTGGAACAAAATTATTAAAAGGGTTAAAACATAGGAAAAACCTTTGAGTAAATTTAGGGGTAGACAACTCTAAGTTACTTGATCAAACTTGCAAAAACACTTGCCTATTTTTCAAAACCACACATCACAATACACTTTCAAAACAACTTTCAAAAACATTGAAAACTTTTCAAAAGATAAGTACACCTTTGTATACATTCAAACATGGATCATTACAAAGGTTGCCACAACAAATGGCGTCTTTTCAAAACATTTTCAAACCCACACACAAATCACCATTTCAAACAATTGAAAACACAAGGCAAGTGATCTAAGCAAGTAACTAAGAGCCCATGGATAACCATGGATAGAAAGGGTGCTAATACCTTCCGTTTCTATAATCTACCCCCCGAACCCAAGAAAACATCTCAAAGGTTTTTGCTGTGCTTTTTAACCTTTCCTTAGGATAAAATAAAAAGTCGGTGGCGACTCTTGCTCAACCGAAACATTTGCGAAAACAAACGCAAAACTCAAGTCAGTTCTCCCACCGTATCACAGAACTGGCGACTCTGCTGGGGAAAACTTAAAAGTGGGATTACCTTAGGGTTAGATCATTTACTTGTTTTCAATTGTTTGCTTTGTTTGCTTTTATATTTTTGGGCTTTGCATCGGAGTTTCATAGATTCTAACCCGGATCTGGGGAATACCCTTTTAGGTAGCATAAGCTGTGAGGGACCTGTCCGGCGTAGACCGACATGGGTGAAGCAGTGGCTACGTTGGTGTGACACCTTGGTCTGTACCGATATCCCTTGTGTTGCAACGAGGAGAATATGGGTCTTCTAAGGAGTCATTAAGCACCAACCGACCTTAGAAACCTAAATTGACCCAACTTGGCCATAGAACAGTAGCAGTATGCTACACTCATTGAGGCTAAACTCTCGCGATGGTTCTGGCTGCAAGAAAAGATTGCGATGCTGGAGTTATGACCGATTGAGGGTAGTCAATGATATTGAGATCCTCTAGAACCCGGTTACTTTTGATAGGACAGGTCTTAACCAACGAAACTGAAAGAGGGTAATACCTAAACTTCATGCTGGCCTAAACTCTAAGGGTTGTCTTGTGTGACTTGTGTGCCTTATCATGTTTGCCTTTGTGAATACTTGTGGTGTGCTTTATCATAACATCATACCATCATACCATTGCATGCATCCTGCATAAGGACTGACCCATTTCAAAGACAAAAGGGTTTCATCTTTGCTCTGTTTTGTAGGACATCATGATGCCCATGCGTAGGAATACTATCTGGATCAACTTTGTTCAACCACCTACTTTGCTCAAGGAATTGGTTGATAGGATTCCAAACACTACTTCCTTCATCAAGAGGCATGGTTCTCTCCTCGGTTTAGTCACTTCAAAGTGGGACCAACAACTGATGAGTGTCCTGGTCCAGTTCTATGATCCCCTATACCATTGCTTCACTTTTCAAGACTTCCAGCTGGTCCCTACCCTGGAAGAATTCTCTGAGTTACTTAGTATCCCTATTTTGGAGCATACTCCATTCACTGGTTGGGAGAAGACTCTTAGGCCTGAAGAGATTGCTGCAGCCCTTCCCTTGACCAAAGAGGAGGTAATGGCTAACTGGGAGACTAGAAGTGGAGTTAAGGGCTTTTTGGCTAAGTTTCTGGTTGGCAAAGCTAATAGTTTCTGGAATGACTTAGACTTCAAGGCGTACGAAGACATTCTGGCTCTCTTAATCTATGGTCTAGTATTGTTTCCAAATCCTGATACCTTTATCAATGTCAATGCCATAAGGATTTTCATGTCTCGGAACCCTGTACCCACTCTCTTGGGTGATATCCTGCAACAGCTCTATGCTCGTACTGCCCGAAGACGGGGAACTCTGTGGTGTTGTGCTCCTTTGTTAGTGAGGTGGTTTATTTCGCACCTCCCTAAGTTCGTGCTGAAGAATGAAGAAGGAATGGGTTGGGCTCATAGGTTAATGTCTCTCACTGATAATGACATCATTTGGACTCTCAGAGGTTTGGATGAGGTAGCCATTATTGATCGTTGCGGAGAATATCCTAATGTTCCATTGATCGGTACCCAGGGAGGAATCTCTTATAATCCATGTTTAGCTCTCCGTCAGTTTGGAAGAGCCAGAAGAGCAGGGCCTCATGAGATGTTGGTACCTCACATCAGTTTTGAGTTTCAGGTAGACAGTGACGAGCTGCGTCGTAGATTCATCAAGGCTTGGGACAGAATTCACAAAGCTGACCCACATGAGTTGGGATCGAAGACTTCTCTACCAATGGAACCCTACTGCAGATGGGTCCGCATCCGTTCTCAGAAGTTAGGTATGCCATACGAAGCTGTCAGGCCTATCATTCTTGAATTTCCTGATGAAGACGGGGTTCCTCCAACTGTCCCCCCTCCTCAGATACCCACTGATGTTGATACACTAAAGAGATCTTGGGCGCAGCTACAGAAAAAACGGGATTCTTATCGGGAAAAGTTCAACGAACAGGAACAAAAGTTCCAGAAGCTGACTAAGCAATTGGAGGAGGAGCGGGTCCTGAACGACTATATCCGTACTGAGAAGAGGAGGCCATGGGAGCATTGATGGGCTTTGGATGTTTCTTTTACAGCTTTTATTTCCTTTTCAGTATTTTCATTCTTGTAATGCCTAAGGGCCAATTGTTGAACAATTTAAAGTTTGAATCTAATGAAGTGTGTTTCCTTTTTGTCTACAAAGTTGAATCCTTATTGTCTTTGAAAACATAAATCATACGCATCTCATTGCATCATATGCATAACAGGTACCCTTCTTCTACAGGTTGCTTAATCTTCTTCGCTGTTTATTTCAGCACTCAATCATCATGTCTTCCGAGCCTACTACCGAACAAGCTATCAAGGCCCTCCAGGCCCAGAACGCCCAGTTTCAAGAGCTGTTCATGAGCTTAGCCCAGGGTCAACAGGAGTTGAAGACTCTGCTCTTGAAGAAGAAGAAGAAGAAGAAGAGGAATGCGTTGTTTAACACTGGACGGAGGTTTGGGAATACACTGCAGAATGAGGCTGATCAGACTACTTCCTCAGCAGGGAAAGACAGTCCCCAAGGGGGAAGGGCTCCTAGTCCTGTGGTCTCCGACAACAAAACAGATTACAATGATGAACAGTACCCTTCTGCTGAAGACATGTACAAGCAACTAGAGGACCGTTTAAGTGCCATGGAGATTCAAAATGTGTCGGGGATGGATTTTGGAGATCTAGGTTTATCTTCTGGGGTGATGATCCCACACAAGTTCAAGACGCCTACCTTTGCGAAGTATGAGGAGGTTTCCTGCCCTAAGTTGCATCTCAGATCATATGTAAGGAAGATCCAACCTTACACTGCAGACAAGAACCTATGGATCCATTTCTTTCAGGATAGACTTTCAGGGGCTCAACTCGAATGGTTCTATCAGCTGGATGGAGCCAGTATCCGAAATTGGGAGGACTTGGCTACTGCATTTTATAGGCAGTATTAGTACAATTCTGACCTTGCTCCCACGCGTAGCCAACTCCAGGGTATGTCACTGGGGACGGGCGAAGGATTCAAGGAGTATGCGCAAAAGTGGAGGGACCTGGCTGGAAGGGTGCAGCCACCTTTGATTGACCGTGAACTTGTTGACATGTTCCTGGGGACCCTGTCTGGTCCGTTCTTCAACCATCTGATTGGGAATTCTTCTGCTGGGTTCACAGACCTGATCTTAACCGGTGAGAGGATAGAAGCTGGTATCAAGTCGGGGAAGATACAGAAAGGTGCCTCCTCGAGTACTGAAAAGAAGCCCTTCAAGAAGGAAGCCAATGCTGTTTATGGTCCCAGAAGACAAAATAAGCCGGAACGCCGCCAAACTGTCAACGCGTTGGTAATTTCAAAGCCTATTGCTGCTCCTCAGCAGTATAACCAACCAAGGGGTGAGAGACCCAAAAGGCAGTACACTCGACTCAGCATGACCCTGTCTCAGATTTTTCCGCAACTACTGTCAACCAATCTGGTAACTGTCAAAGAAGCTCCGAAGGTAGTGAACACAACTTCTCCAAAGTACAACCCCAACGCCCGTTGTGCTTATCACTCTGATAGCCCGGGGCATACTACGGACGATTGTTGGGCTATGAGGAATAAGGTTCAGGACCTTATTGACGCTAAAGAAATACAGTTTGAGGCGCCCGAAAGGCCCAATGTTGTGACTTCTCCCATGCCCCAGCATGGAGTGAATGATGTGGAAGAAGACCCGTATGTAGCCTCTGTGGATGATATTGTTACTCCGTTATTGATTGTTAAAAGGAACTTGTTGCTGGCCGGTTTATTTCCGGGATGTGGTAAAGGTTGCCTTCTATGTGCTGCGTCACCTGCTGGTTGTCCTTTGTTGAAGTCAGGCGTCCAAAACCTGATGGATAACAAAGAGATCTTGTTCGAGAAGATTGTTGTTCCTGCTGTCCCTACTGAAGAAGTGTCCATTGTTACTATTTTCAACAATCCTCCTAAGGCTCCTTCAAAGAAGCCTGTCAAAATCATGTCTACTCAGAAGATTGCTCCTATCATCATTACTGTTTCGGGGCCCCTCCCTTATACATCTGACAAAGCTGTCCCTTGGCACTATGGGGCAGATGTTTATGTGCTTGGAGTTAAACAAGAGTTTGATACTGGTACCGACATCAGTAACATCACCGGGCCTGCTAAAGTCACTCGTAGTGGTAGGCTCTTCTCACCTGATATTGCGCCACCAGCTATTCAAAGACCTCTTATCATTACACCTGCAAGTGTGCCTGCTCCCCTTCCTGATCAAGTTCCTGTTTCTACCCCTGCTGCCGAGTCATCTGACGCTCGGGGCAAAGGGATTGCTACTGATGTGCCTGCCCTGACGGAGGCACCAAAGACAACCACTGTTGAAGCTTCCCAGCAAGAGATGGAAGAGATTCTCAAGATCATTAAGAAGAGTGATTTCAATGTAGTTGAGCAGCTGGGGCACACCCCCTCAAAAATTTCTATGCTATCACTGTTGTTGTGTTCAGAGGCCCATGCCAAGGCCCTGATTTCCTTCCTGAAGACGGCCCATGTGCCACAAGAAATGTCTACTGATCAATTTACCGATTGTGTGGCCAACTTGACTGCCGATAATGGGTTGGGCTTCTCTGACGCCGATCTGACTGCCAAAGGAAAGAACCATAACGATGCCCTGCATGTCTCCATTGAATGCAGGGGCACTACTCTTGCCCAAGTGTTGGTAGACACTGGTTCTTCATTGAATGTATTACCCAAGAAGGCCCTAGACAGGTTGGATTGTGAGGGTTTAGAGCTCAAGCCTAGTAACATTGTTGTCCGGGCCTTTGACGGTTCGAAAAGGATGGTACATGGGGAAGTTGACATTCCAATCAGGGTTGGTTCTCAAGTTTTTGATTCTACTTTCTATGTGATGGACATCCGACAATCCTATTCTTATTTGTTGGGTCGTCCATGGATCCATAAGGCTGGAGCGGTGACCTCCACACTACATCAGAAGCTTAAGTACCCGGTCAGAGGGAAGATTGTTACAGTTCAGGGGGAGGAAGAGTATATGGTCAGCCACCTCAACTCGTTCCGGTACATAGAAATGGATGGGGAATTCATTGAGACTCCATTCCAGCACTTTGAGGAAGTTCCTCAGACACTGGCGTCAGCAGAGACTGTGACTGTAGAAGATTCTCCTTTGAAGATGGCTTCCTTAAAGGATTCCCGGGCTGTTATTGAGAAGGGTGAATGCGCAAATTGGGGTCGACTTCCTGATTTCACTCCGAAGACCGACAAGTTTGGTTTGGGTTTCACTGCAGAAGCTCAGAGGGATGTTCGTAAGGCAAGAATTGGAAGACCTCTTGTGTTCATCACCAACCCGGGAGTGAATGCTATTGAAGACGACGTGGAGGAATCTGAATTCGACAGCTGGATCTACCCAACAACTAACGGTGGACCAAGCAACTGGACTACCAAAGACTTCACACCTATTACTTTTGTCACTCAGTAATGAACTCTTTTGTTTTGAATTTGTAACAGACAATATTTTGAAACTTTTATGGCTCGGTGTCTTACCCGGGGCACCGTGGCTTCATTTGTGAGGGCTTTTGTGTGTCATTTTCATATATCATCAATAAAAACATTGGACGTTTGTTTCATTTCAAAATCTTGCGCTCCTTTTCTTTCTTTATTATATATTGCAAAACAGCTATATTTACACACACTCACCTATACAGGTTCCAATCCACTCTGGATCTCAATGGTAACGACTCTGCTACTGCCAGTTATGACTTCGAAAATCCGATCAACTTAGCCGAAGACGAAGGTGAAGATGATTGAGAAGTGCCTGATGAGCTCGCAAGACTACTACTCCAGGAAGAGAGGGCCATTCAGCCACATGAAGAGCCAGTGGAAACGGTAAATCTGGGTACTAAGACAGACAAAAAGGAAGTCAAGATTGGTGCCAATCTAGAGCTCAGTGTGAAACAACGGTTGATTCAGATGCTGCATGACTATGTGGAAATCTTTGCCTGGTCTTACGAAGAATTGCCTGGGTTGGATACCGACATTGTGGTTCATCACCTGCCTACCAAAGAAGAATGCCCTCCGGTAAAACAGAAGGTCCGCCGTATGCGTCCAGAAATGTCCGAGAAAATCAAAGCTGAGGTTATGAAATAATTTGATGCCGGGTTCCTAGTAGTGACTTCTTACCCTCAGTGGGTTGCCAACGTGGTTCCAGTGCCGAAGAAGGATGGTAAGGTCCGAATGTGTGTTGATTACAGGGATTTGAACAGGGCGAGCCCTAAGGATGATTTCCCTCTGCCTCATATCGACGTTCTGGTTGATAACACTGCTCAGCATAAAGTATTCTCCTTCATGGACGGCTTCTCCGGTTATAATCAAATCAAGATGGCTCCTGAAGACATGGAGAAGACCACTTTTGTCACACAGTGGGGCACCTTTTGCTACAAGGTCATGCCTTTTGGGTTGAAAAATGTTGGGGCAACCTACCAACGTGCCATGGTTGCTTTGTTCCATGACATGATCCATCACGAGATAGAAGTATACATCGATGATATGATTGCAAGGTCCCAAACTGAAGAGGAACACCTTGACCATCTACAGAAGCTGTTTGACCGTCTGAAGTTGTACAAGCTGAGGTTGAACCCAAACAAGTGCACCTTTGGGGTGAGATCTGGAAAATTGCTAGGCTTCGTCGTAAGCGACAAAGGCATTCAAGTGGACCCTGCCAAAGTGAAAGCCATACAAGAGATGCCAACTCCCAAGACAGAGAAAGAAGTTAGAGGCTTTCTAGGACGGTCGAACTACATTGCCCGATTCATCTCGCATCTAACTGCTACCTGTGAACCAATATTCAAGATGCTGAAGAAAGATCAAGTAGTGCGTTGGAATGATGAATGTCAGGCCGCTTTCGAAAGAATAAAAGAGTATCTCCAAGAACCACCCATTCTTATGCCACCGGTTGAAGGGAGACCTCTAATCTTATACTTGGCTGTACTTGACAACTCATTGGGGTGTGTGTTGGGGCAGCATGACGAGTCTGGCCGAAAAGAACACGCCATTTATTACCTTAGCAAAAAGTTTACTGACTGTGAGACCCGATACTCATTGCTCGAGAAAACTTGCTGCGCTTTGGTATGGGTTGCTCGCCGGCTGAGACAGTATATGTTGACTCACACTACTCTGTTGATTTCAAAAATGGATCCAATCAAGTATATATTCGAAAAGCCTGCCTTGTCCGGAAGAATAGGCAGATGGCAGATGATCTTGACGGAATATGACATCCAGTACACGACTCAAAAAGCAATCAAGGGAAGTGTATTGGCAGACCATTTGGCACACCAGGCAGTGGACGACTACCAATCTATGAACTTTGAATTTCCAGACGAGGATATCATGGTAGTGACTGATTGTGAAGTACCTGGACCGGATGAAGGACCTGAGGAAGGATCCCAATGGTCTATGCACTTTGACGGAGCCTCAAACGCTTTGGGTAATGGTATCGGCGCTGTGATCATATCCCCTAAGGGCACTCATACTCCACTTACCGCCCGACTATGTTTCAACTGCACCAACAACATGGTAGAGTACGAAGCATGTATCATGGGTCTTCAAGCTGCAATTGATCTAAGGATCAAGTTTCTGAGTGTCTTCGGAGATTCCCCTCTCGTGATCAATCAGATCAAAGGCGAGTGGAATACGAAACACCCAAATCTTATTCCTTACAAAGAGTTTGTGTTGACGTTGATTCCCCACTTCGAAGAGATAACTTTTGAACACTTCCCAAGAGAGGAGAATCAGTTAGCGGACGCGTTGGCTACGATGTCCTCTATGTTCAAAGTTAAATGGGACAACGAGGCGCCTCAGATCATTATCTAGAAATTGGATGAACCTGCACATTGCTGCAATCTCGAGACCGAAGAGGTAACAGAAAAACCCTGGTATCATGAAGTGAAGAGGTACCTTGAAGCTCAAGAATATCCCGAGGGCGCATCTGTTAATGACAAGAAGTTCCTGACAAGTTTTGCGACAAAGTTCTTCCTCAGCAATGGCATTCTCTACAAGCGAAACCATGATTCAACCTTACTGCATTGTGTGGATAAGACTGAAGCAGAAAGGATCATGGCAGAGCTACATGAAGGTACCTTTGGAACACATTCCAGTGGACATACCATGGCAAAGAAAATCCTTCGGGCAGGATATTTCTGGTCCACAATGGAAGCCGACTGTTATCAGCATTCTCGAACTTGTCATAAATGCCAGATCTATGCTGATAAGGTGCACATTCCTCCGGTTCCTCTGAACATCTTGACAGCACCTTGGCCTTTTGCAATGTGGGGCATTGATATGATTGGCGAAATCAGACCTACGGCATCCAACGGGCATCGCTTCATCTTGGTAGCGATTGATTACTTCACAAAGTGGGTCGAAGCAGCTTCCTATGCTACCGTAACCAAGAATGTCGTGGCACGGTTCATTCGGCATAACCTGATCTGTCGATACGGTGTACCTGAGAGGATCATTACGGATAATGGTACCAATCTTAACAACAAAATGATCACTGAGCTCTGCGAGCAATTCAAGATACAGCACCACAACTCTTCTCCCTATCGACCGAAGATGAATGGGGCTGTAGAAGCATCAAATAAGAACATCAAGAAGATTGTGCAGAAAATGACAGTGACCTACAAAGATTGGCACGAAATGTTACCGTTTGCTCTTCATGGGTACCGTACCTCGGCACGGACGTCAACAGGGGCAACTCCCTTTTCCTTGGTCTATGGCATGGAGGCAGTCTTGCCTATTGAAGTCCAGATACCCTCTCTCCGGATAATGAAGGATGCAGGTTTGAGCAAAGATGACTGGATCCAGACTCGGCTTGATCAATTAAACCTAATTGACGAAAAGAGACTCACTGCTATTTGTCATGGTCAGACGTACCAAAAACGGATGATCAGGGCATTTAACAAGAAGTACAGACGACAAGAGTATCAAGTCGGAGACCTGGTAATAAAGCGTATCATTCTTCCTCAAGGTGATCCCAAGGGCAAATGGACCCCTACGTACGAAGGGCCATTTGTGGTTAAACATATCTTCTCAGGAGGAGCTATGATTCTAACCACCATGGATGGTGACGACCTTCCTCACCCCGCCAATGCAGACATAGTAAAAAGATACTATGCATGAACTAAAGACCCGCTAGGTTGACACACATAGGCAAAAATAAGGGCTTCCCGGCGAACCAAAAGGGTTCGGGCAAAAATAAGGGATGAAATGAAAAATCTGTACACCCGGCAAGTCGAAAACCTGAAAAGGCGGCTTGGGCAAAAATGGGTATCCCGGTGGACTGAAAACCCGAAAGGGCGGTCCAGGCAAAAGTTAGGGATAAAGCGTAATACTATGTCTCATTGGATCACTTTGCATCCAGAATTCGGCATCAACTATCGGGTTCAGACGTCGCCAATCAATCAGCTTCATCTTCAACTAAGCAGCAGAGTGATGAGACGCTTAAAGACATAAAGGCGATAGCAGAGTTGGAACCCAGTGGGATTATTTTTCACATAGATGTTTTGTTTCCTTTTCACAAAATTGTATAAACTCTATTTTGCTCGGCGGCGTTCTCTTACTAGGACGTCAGCCTCTTGTACATAAAACGCCTATTTACAGGCAAATTTCAAAATCAATACAAGTTCAATTTTTAAGACAAATTACCCATCATTTTTTTTTCCTTTTTTTTCTGTTTTTGTTTTGCAAAGAACGTCCAATGTTCATTTTTGATATATGCATTTGACATTAATTGCTAATCATGAATATTTGCATGCGAAACAAAAGACTAATTACATATGACATCAGAAACAGGGATAGTAAAGAATTGTCTAAGCGATCTAGTTACTCTGTCCACCAAGGTACCAAAATAGATTCGACTGAAGAACGTAACCAGGATACCTTCACTCTCCGTTGAGTAAAACAAGATTCAGCATTACTCTCCCCAGGCAGAGTTGGTCTACTGTCAGCCTTAAGGAAGTTGGGTATCCCCAGAAGATCTCAACATTCCCCAGCGGAGTATAGACATTCCTCAGCAAACATCCCCGACAGTCTTAATATAAGATTGTTCCCCGGCGACGTACAGACACCCCAGTGGAGCCATTCCCCCAGTACAGTCCAAAGTTTCCCCAGGAAAGTTGAATCATTATCCCCAGTAGATTCTGGAAGCTTATCCCCAGTAGATTCTGGAAGCTTATCACCTGCAGCATACATACGTCTCTCCCCGACTTTATTCAAAGGTTATAACTAGGTTATCCTCAGCTAATTACCACGGAAAGATCGTCCTCGGCGAAGTTCTTCCTATTCCCCAGCAGAGTTCATCAAATTCCCCAGCGTAACTTATCAGTGGAATCCCCAGCGGAGTTCTCATCAAAACCTCAGCGAAGTATCTCTTCCCACAGAGTAATTCCCCGCAGAGTAATCTCTCCAACAAGTTTATCCCCCGACGGAGTCATCTTCTCCTACCAGTTTATTCTTGCAACCATCATCCCCAGCGGAAACGAAGAACTCCACTCTTCAACATCAGCCCAGGATTCCACAAACTCCCGGCAGTCGTCAAGGATTTATTTTCCTAGACAAAAATACATTCATCACATTATCATACACCATGACACATGCATATACGCATCATATCACACGATCACATTTATTTTTTAGAACCTCATGACATCATCATGACATTGCATACAACTAATGTTTTGCCTTTTCAGGAAAAGGTCAATCAAAAGATGATTACTATCAACTATCGCAATTCCAGATTCGATACCTATATCTAGCCAGGGCATATCTGTGAGTGATTGATTGTAGATTCGACACCTGTATCTAGCCAGGACATATCTGCATGAAGAGTTTAGAGATTCGATACCTGTATCCAGCCAGGGCATATCTGTAGACGACAAATTCCAGATCTGATTCCTGTATCTAGCCAGGGCATATCTGTAGACGACCAATTCCAGATTCGATACCTGTATCCAGCCAGGGCATATCTGTAGACAACAAATTCTAGATTCGATTCCTGTATCCAGCTAGGGCATATCTGTAGACGCCAATTTCCAGATTCGATACCTGTATCTAGCCAGGGCATATCTGTAGACGACCAATTCCAGATTCGATACCTGTATCCAGCCAGGGCATATTTGTAGACAACCAATTCTAGATTCGATACCTGTATCCAGCTAGGGCATATCTGTAGACGACAAATTCCAGATTTGATACCTGTACCCATCCAGGGCATATCTGAAGACGACTAATTCCAGATTCGATACCTGTATCCAGCCAGGGCATATCTGTAGACGACCAATTCCAGATTCGATTCCTGTATCTAGCCAGGGCACATCTGTGAGCAACTAATTGTAGATTCGATACCTGTACCTAGCCAGGGCATATCTGCATGAAGAGTTTGAAGATCAACACCTGTAACAGGCCAGGAAACCATCTTCCTTTCTCAAAGTACGCAAGTTCTCGCTAAGGAATCTCTTACGCGATCAACACTTCCAAATGGCATCTATAAGCCCATTCCCGACAAGGTTCTGTCACTTCTCTATATGGCATCTATAAGCCCATCCTCCTATCCACCATCTCTCCAAATGGCATCTATAAGCCCATTCCCGCCATCACATTGCTGATACTCTACCATGCGAGTCCAAATTTCAGGGCACTCTAGTGTTCAATCATCTTCCACCTTCGGATCACGAAAGGCTCGCAGGCCAATCTACATCCTCAGGTCTAAGAAGATTGAACAGGGGAAACTGTTGTACCCCAAAATTTTCCCTCCCATTCCATCAATATTTTCTCAACACAAGACCCTTGGAGCTCAAGATCAAGTTAGGGTTTGCTCTGCTCAAGACTTCTCTTTGCACTGTTGACCCAAATTATGGTTTGAGTTTGCACAAAGATGTTTTGACCTAACAGGCTTAAGATGACTTTCATGCTTCATGTTGGACTCACAAGTTTATCCATACCAAGTTTCAAGCCTTGATTCCAATCTTTGCCCAGTCAATTGGACAGTTGACCTAGAAATCAGTTGTATTGGGGAAAAGGTCAACTGTGGTCAATTGACAGTCAAACCTCATGATTTTTGACCCACATCAACATTATGAACTCACATGAACCATTTGGTCAAGTTTGGATCACAATTCCACAAGAAATTTGATCAGATCACTAAAAGGGCAAAATGGTCATTTTTAGGGTTTTGACTGCACAAAGGCAATTTTTTACTGTTTGACCTAACCAATGGCAATTCAAGCTCACATATGGACTCAAGGGCTCAATGACATGGTCTTGACATATTCAACAAGTTCAAAAGATCCCAAATGCACAAGATTGACAGATGAATTTTCCAGTCAACTGAGCAAAATTTGACTGTATATTGAAAAGTCAAACTTTGACTTTTTGGTCAAAATCAAGTGCCAAGATTCATTTTTCATCAAGACATGTCAAATTATGAAACTTGTTCATCAAGAAACCAAAAATTACAAATTAGGGTTTGAAATGAAGAAATTTCATAACTTAAAAATTTTCTAAGTTATGAAATTTCCTAATTTTTTCCTAACTTTGTCCCATTTTTTCATCAAGATGTATTTGGATTCAAACAAAACTCAAAACATGAAAGTTGTAGTCCATTGCAAAATCTACAACTTTGATTCACAAAGTTTCCTCAAAAGAAGCTTGTAGCTCAAGTTATGATTTTTGGAACAAGGGTGCAAAACATTCTTAACTTAGAAATTTTTTGACCTATTTTAGGCAGGATTTTTGCCTAACTTCATGGCCACTTTTCACATGCTTCCACTTGGAATTTCAACTTTCATTACAAAGATGTATTGTAGTACACATTCCAAGCTTTCCAAATTGTCCAATAACTTCTCAAACACCCTTGTGGTTAGGGAGAATCGAATTTGTCAATATGGGCAAAAGTCACTTTGTTCATGGCCAATTTCATGTACATAACATTGCCATTTTTGAACTCAGCTTGCACAAACTAGATTACAGGCCTTTTATCTCATCCACACTCAATAATTTAATGCATATCCTTTGTGTTCATGTCTTGTTTTGTGTACTTAACCATTACATACAAGATTAAGTCATATTTGGAAAAAGCATTTTATCTATTCTTGTAAAGAAGCACTTTATGTCAAAACACAAATCAAAGAGGTACAAAGCAGATTTTTTAGGCACAAGATTATGGACTAATCCCACTGATCAAGGAGAGATTGTGCAGCATGTTTGAGGGGCCTGTGGTAGCCTACAACTCAACTTGACAATTCTTGCTTATCTAGGAAGAAACTTGGCAAAACTGATCCCGTCTCACATTCCTGCAAGAACCATCCAAAGCAAAGTTTGTAAACACTTTCCATACTCCCTAACTAACCTGAAACATGACCAAACCAAGTTTAAAACCTTCTCATTCATCAAAACACAGTTTGGTGGCAAAACAGGGCACCTGCTGCATTTTGATTTGGTCAGCTCAATCCATTCGTGCGCCTTGGCCAAAACCACTTCATACACACTCCATAACATCCATACAAGTTATCCCAAGCCCTAGCTACAGACTGTAACACCTCTAACCAAGTTCACCATTTTCATTTTTTCAGTTGTGCAGGTTGAGTTACATAGCTCATTTCAGTTAGTTTCAAATCAAGCTAGAAGTTGGAAGAGCATCCTTGGACCTCAAGCAAGCTGTACAAGTCCTCACACTGCATTGAAAGTGCCTCCATTGTTGCACACGGTTCAAGTTGAACAGGTAAAAGTTTGAACTTCTATCTCTCTATCCAAGCATATCTAGGCTTAGGTTTGTGAAGAAAGTATGTTCTATTCATGGCCCTGAAGCTACCCATATCCTCACTTTTCATTTATATTGTGTGTGTTAAGAGAATTTGGAACCTGAACATTAGAAAAAAGTTAGGTCAGGAATTGGGGGAGGAGAAATTCTCTCTCATTTCTGAGAGTTAGATCAACTTCTTTATATGTTTAGAATCGTGACATGATGCTCTATAACATTGTTGTTGTGAGTTTTTGTTGAAAATCAAGGAATCAGAAGATAGCAGGGATAAGGGAAAACGCGCGTTTTTCTGTGTTTCAAACATATTGCTGGGGGTTGAAGAAGCCTCTTTGGGTTGGGCCTGTTTTGTTTTTCTATTTACACCACATTTTTCCACATACACCTCCTTGGCCCATTGTTTGTTATTTTTATCATTTTTGATTTTTTCTTTTTGTTTCTGACTTATTATTTTTTGTCAAAATGTAAAAAATATTAAAAATATTTTTCAACCATTTTTGCATTTATTTTGAATTTATTTGTTTTGTTTACACTTGTATATATAAATAAATATAATACTTTTATGTAAAATACTAAAAAATAATACAAATACATTTTATTTTCTGATTTTATTTTATTTTATCTTTTGAAAACATTTTCTTAAAATACACTTTTTCTTGTAAATAATAAATATTTTATTTTTTGTATATATTTAATATATTTAATACATAATATGAATACTTATATTTATTAGAATATTTAGGATAAAAATACAAAATAATACATTTTTATTTTTATTAACATTTAACCTCAAAAATTACTTTTTTTTTACAATATACTTCCTTTTTATTTATTTTTTGTATATAATTAATACATATTGTATATAATAAATAATAAATACTTTTTATTTACAAAATTAGGGTTTTGCCCTAAACATGAAAATATCCAAAATTAACTTTTTTTTTATTATTTTTATTTCACTTGTAAATAAATCACATACACCTACACAAATTCATTTACACATACACATTTACTTATTCCTATACATTGATACATTTTACATTTGCGATTGATTCGATTTGGTTGTAAATATTGGGATACCATTCTCCTATTAAAGTCTCATCCCCATTTGAACATTTGTACCCCCCATCCCCATGATTACTTTGTAATAATTTAGGACTTTAAATTCCGCATTTTAAAGCTTTCTAAATATGCCATGATAGACTTAGGGTTTGTATGCAAATCAAATAACAAATAGCTTGATTAAACAAAAGACAAAAAGCATGAAAATGGACAACACCAATCACACTTGCACCCCTAGGGTTACTCCACTTGGTGCCTTCAATAATGGGCCATGTTGCATGTTGGGTGTCTTTGGCAAAACAAAACAATTCAAATGATCATAGTCCCTCGATGACGCTTTCGAAAGTTGCCTAAAAATGATCAAGTCCCTTAAAGGAAAAATTGCCAAAGACACTTGGCTCCATTGCAATCATGGTCTAAATGATGACCCGCGCCCGTCCCGTTAACATCCTAACACAAGATTGTCCACCAAATACAATGGTGGAACAAAATTGTTAAAAGGGTTAAAACATAGGAAAAACCTTTGAGTAAATTTAGGGGTAGACAACTCTAAGTTACTTGATCAAACTTGCAAAAACACTTGCCTATTTTTCAAAACCACACATCACAATACACTTTCAAAACAACTTTCAAAAACATTGAAAACTTTTCAAAAGATAAGTACACCTTTGTATACATTCAAACATGGATCATTACAAAGGTTGCCACAACAAATGGCCTCTTTTCAAAACATTTTCAAACCCACACACAAAGCACCATTTCAAACAATTGAAAACACAAGGCAAGTGATCTAAGCAAGTAACTAAGATCCCATGGATAACCATGGATAGAGAGGGTGCTAATACCTTCCCTTTATATAATCTACCCCCCGAACCCAAGAAAACATCTCAAAGGTTTTTGCTGTGCTTTTTAACCTTTCCTTAGGATAAAATAAAAAGTCGGTGGCGACTCTTGCTCAACCGAAACATTTGCGAAAACAAACGCAAAACTCAAGTCAGTTCTCCCACCGTATCACAGATAGGTCCAGGTGTAGTGATGATCAGAGGAGCAACTTTTGAATGGGTAGTAATCCTTACAGGACCTTTGGAGGTAATCCTGACAAGAGTGTCAGATATTACAAATAAGTCTCGACAGACGGAATCTTCTCAACTAGAATTATGTGATTGTCCATTAGGCGTTGAACGCCTTCCTTCAGAAACTTGCAACCATTGGGTTAGGTTGGGTAGTAGTAACATTTTTCAATACAACCCAGAAATAAACCGGCCTGAAACAGATTCTTCTTGATAATTGGTAGGGGAGTAACCAATTCACTTACAGTAGAAACATATAAAACATTATCAATAGCACTTATGCCTTTGTCCTGCTTCGGCAGAGGTTCAGTAATCACGTTGGGAATTTCCGGAGGATCAAACTCAATCTCTTTATTGTCAATTATGTCTTGAATTTTGTTTTTCAGGGCCCAGCAGTTATTGGTATCATGCCCAAGACTGTTGGAATGGTAGGCACACTTCGCATTCGGATTATAACGAGGAGATGAGGTGTTGGGGTTTTGAGGAGGCTCCTTCAATGTTATCACCTCTTCTTTCAGTAAATGTTGCAATTCTTGAGATAATGGCATACTAATCTTCGTAAATTGTCTTCTCGGAGCGCTTGGCCTACGCTAATTGCCCTGTTGTTATTGTTGAACAGACGCAGGATTAGAAATTAGCACCACTCTTACAGACTGATTAAGGTCACTTTTAACATAGACCTTTTGGCCATAAACAACATTTCTCTCCTTCCTACCATTGAATGTCTTTTTCACAACACTTGAAGATGCAACCACTAGAATTTTTCCGCTCTTGATACCACTTTTGACTTGTTCCCCAGTTAGAATCAGCTCAGTCAAATCAAATGAAGAACTCTCAATCATATGATTAAAGAATGGACTTGTCAGAGCTTCCACAAACATATCAACTAGATCATGGTTAGACAAGGGAAGTTGCACCCTTCCATCCAGATCTCTCCACTTCTGGGCATACTCTTTGAACCCTTCATTCGAGCCCATAGTCATATTTTGTAATTGCACACGAGTTGGTGCGAGTTCAACATTATATTGATACTGATTCTAAAAAGAAACATCCAAGTCTTCCCAAGTTCGAATGTTGATTCCATCCAACTAATAGAACCACTCGAGTTGTGTACCAGACAAACTTTCCTGAAAGAAGTGAATCCATAACTTTCTGTCAACAGTATGGGGTTGGATCTTCCGAACATAAGATCGCAGGTGGAGTTTGGGATAAAAACACCATCATATTTAGCAAAAACGGTGACCTTGAACTTGTGAGGGATAAATACCCCCAGAATAAGACCCAACTCTTCAAAATCCAATCCAGGCACTTTCTGGATTTCCATGGCCTTAAGGCGATCTTCCAGCTGCTTGTATCTGTCGTCAGTAGGAGGATATTGTTCAGTGGAATAGTCTTCATCAGAATCTTGGCCAGAACCAAGTTTATTATTCTCTTAAGCTTTCAACTTTCATCATCTTTCTCTTGGTTATCTTCTTCATTCAGGGGGACCTCAAAATCTAGAGCCCTTCTGATTGGACCCTTGAATCTTCTGCCCATATTAAGAAAGACTGTTTGCTTTTTAGTCTTCTTCTTATTCCCCTTTGTGATGAGGGTCTTCAACTCGTCTTGACCCTTAGCTAAGTCTAAGAACATCTGGTGAAATTGAGCATTCTGAGCTTGGAGTTCTTTCACACTTTGCTTGAGTGCCATCTTTTACTGAAATAAACAGCAAGAAGATACGAAAACCTGTTTAGAAGGCAGCTGTTATGTGATGATATGCATGATGTGCAAATGCAAGTGAAATGTTTTCAAGGACCTTTGCGGGATTTAAATTTGTTTAAACAAAATAAATTTTATTAACAAGCTCAAATTATAATTGCTTTCAATAAAAAGAGTTACAAAACAGCAAAATATGAATTCAAATCTCCTATGGACGCTTCCTCTTTGTGTTGACATATGCATTAAGGCTTTATTCTTCATGGAGTCATTTCGTCTGCTCCAGTACTTTCTTCTCACTAGCATAGAGCTAAGTCTTGAAGGTATTTCTTTCCTCCTTATGCTGAATCCAGGACTTACGTAGTTCTTTGAAGTCAGGAGGCATATCAGGATGAAGAACGGTATGAGAAACATCCCCTTCAACAACAGGATATACGATCATCGATAGGATAGAAGGATATGAAACGAGACCACACCCATCTGAGGTAAGGTTTTAGAGGAATGGAATTCTTGTGTCCCAAACTCTTGTTATCAATCTTGTTGATCGTGCCTCAAGCACGTATAAACCTGTGATGGTAATTTTGAGGATCGTTCTCATAGTCGAACATAATACCCTGGATGAGCATATCATGAGGATTGTCCCTTCGAGCATAACCAAACTGATGTAGAGCTAGAGAAGGGTTGTAAGTGATGACCCCTCTTATACCAAGGAGTGATACATTAGGGAATTCCCCACACTGATCAATAATAGTGACATCTTCCTGAGATCGACAACACCAATGGATATTTTCATGAGTGAGTGACATCAATCTTTGAGACCACCTCAAACCTTGTTCGTTCTTTATCACTGATCGGAGCAAGTGCGAAATAAACAACATGGACGGTAGAGGTATGCAACATATAAGATTTCCTCGCTTCTTTATAGTACGAGTGTGGAGGGAATGCAGGATATCTCCAAGCAAAGTAGGTACCGAATTATGAGTGAGAAATATTTTTATGGCATTCGCATATATGAATTGGTCCGGATTAGGGAACAGTACCAACCCATAAATCAGCAAAGCCAACATATCCTCGAAAGCACAAAGATTCATGGCATCTAGAAACCCCTGAGCCTTATCTATCAGAAATTTAGGAGAGAAACCATTGACTTCATTCATTGCTTCCCAATTAGATATAATGTTTGATCATTTCAGATGTAAGGCTAATGCAACGTCTTCAGGTTTCAGAACTTGCTCTAAACTGGTGAAGGGTATATTATCAAGAATAGGAACTTCAAGCAACTTAGAGAATTCTTCCATTATGGGCACCAACTGATAATCCGGGAAGATCAAACAGTGATGCTTCGAATCAAAGAACTGGAAAAGAACACTCATCATGTCTTCCTGGAAGCTAGTAGTAACCAAACTGAGTATATGACCATGTCTTTTGGTGAATTGAGAATTGTCGGTAACTTTTGAGACTAATTCCTCAAGCTTGGAAGGTATCCTTACGAAGTTGATCTAGATGGTATTCCTACGAATGGAATCCATGACTCTGCAACCCAGAACAAAGATAAATCCCCAAGATCCTTGAAATGGTTAGTCATGATATGATGTTATGATGTTATGATGTTATGATGTCATGTTCAAATAGATAATCAAACACAAGCAAAGCATGCAAAGGCCTTAGGTTTAAGGCTTGCAAGGGGTTTGTAGGTAAGTACCCTCTTGAAGTTTAGTTGGCTCAACCTGTCCTAAAGAAGTAACCAGGTTCTAGGGATCTCAATATTACTGATTTTTCCCATAAGTTTTGTCTAGCAGGGAAACTGACTTGCCACAAAAAAAAAACTCGAGAGTTGAATCTCAATGAGCGTAGCATAGAGTATCAACCAACTTCAGACTGCACCAAAGCCGGTTATCTCACTACCTTTTAATGGCTAAGTTGGGTCAATTAAGGTTCTAAAGGTCAGTTAGTGCTTATGACACCATGCGGAAGCCTAGTATTCTCTCCGGCTGACTCGAGGGACACCAGTACAAACCAATGTGTCGCACTATCGTAGCTATCACTTCAACCATATCAGTATACACCATATAGTTTCCGTGATCTATTGCTACTTACCTAAAATTCCCCCAGATCCGGGTGTAGGATCTTTGCAAGAAAATAAATCCAAGCAAGCCCAAAAATGTAAAGTACACAACACAAACAAAGAAAGCATTAAAAAAAGATCTAACTCTAAAGGTAACCCCACTTTTAGTTCTCCCCAGCAGAGTCTCCAGTTCTGTAATACGATTGGAGAACTGACTTTTGGTTTGCATTTTATCGCAAATGTTACGGATAGCAAAAGTCACCACCGGTTTTCCTTTTATCCAATAAGGAAAGGGTGAAAAAAACAGGAAAGACCTTTGAGAATTTTCTGATTTCGGGGAGTAGGTTATGAAAAGGGAAGGTGTTAGCATCCTTTTCATCCGTAGTTATCTACGGGCTCTTAATCGCTAGCTCACTTTGAAAATTTTTTGTGTATGTGTTTGTTTGAAAATATTTTGAAAATGCCTAAGTACGACAATTCGTAATGATTCTTGTATCAGTTAAGAATGTGTACAAAGTGCTTGTTTTTGAAAATTATTCAGAGAAAGTGTTTGTGAAAAATATGTTTTGAAATGTTTTAAAATGTTTACGAGCAAACGATTAAGAACTATCTACCTACTCAAAAGTATTTCGTGTTATTTTCCTCCTCCTTTAGATACTGATATCCTACCATTAGTTAGTAGGAAGCCCTATCGTTGGATATGAAGGGACATGCGTGGGTCATCGTACAGTCATAAAGGCAACTCGTAGGGGCGCTTTAGAAATTTATCGTATGGGACTAAGATTTTTTACCGAAAGCAGCATCGAAGGGTCATTTGAGGGACTACGATCTTTTTAACCGAGGGTCTTTGCTAAAGCGTCCCCATGTTCGAGGGACATGACTATTTTCCGAGGCAACGAGTGAGGTTACGCTAGAGGTGCGCGTGTGAAGAGTGATTCAATTCAGTTTATTTATCTTGTGTTTAGGGTTAGCTATTGATTGTTTTTTAGTCTTTCCATACAAACCCTAATTACTAGCAAAGCAATATAGAAATAATGAAAAGCGGTAAAGTGAGGGAAATAAAATTCTACGCTATTACAAGGCTTCGGGAGTGGGGAATACAAACAGTAAAACGGGGAGAAAAAATAAAACCCTAATTAAACTATTACAACTGTGAGAAGTTATATAATGATAAAAATAATGAAATACGCGACAGTAAAATACACAAAGCGGTAAGATAAAGAGAAGCGGGAAAAGAAATTGTTTTTGTGATTGCTTGATGAAAAATTTAATGTTTAACCTAAAACCTAATTAATTTTAATTATTTAAAAAGGAATCGATTAAAAAAATCTAAAAAAACCTAAGTTGATTTTAATTTAAAAAAAAGAAAGGTTTTTAAAAAAAAGGACTAAATTAAAAAAGGAATTAATTTAATTATTAAAAAATGTTAATTAAGTTAATTAAAAATCTAAAAGTATAAATTAATTTTAAATAAGAAAAAAGTTAACCTAATTATGTTTTAAAAAAAGAACAATAACTAAAATAAAATAAATTTAAAAAAATTGAGATTGGGCCTATATTGAAGCAAACCGGAGGTGTGAGGAAAGAAATTCGCTAGGCCCAAAACAGTAAGCCCAGTATGCCTGCGTTGGATCCAGTGTGGCTTCCAGGGAGGGTTCACCATGGTCCAGCAAGCTCTAATGTGTTGATCTGGATCTATTGGGATCCAAGGATGATGAAGGGAAGGATGCACGATGGACACGTGAGGGCTTACTGCACTGGACCTATAAACATAAGAAAATATGAAAATTTTGGCAAAACTGAGGATCGAACCTGTGACCTGGGAGACCAACGCCTTATTATGCGTGTTGTTACCGCTGGGGCGACTATACTTCCATTTTTTTATATCAATCAATATATATATAACATAAATAAAATGTCTGAACCATAGAGGCGCCAGAGCCCTAGCTCTTGTCGTCTTCTTCGGTTGCCTTCTTTTAACAAAATTGTAAAATAGGAAGAGTTAGTAATCAAAAGCCTCATACCCCCCCCCCCTCTAAATCAAGGGTTGTGAATCCAATGGAAGTATTTTCGTCGTCCAAAATGACCCGATTTAAGAGCTATGGTGCAAACAAGGTAGATCGGTTTAAGAATGGTGGTTTACAATTCTAACTACATGGGACCCCCACGATTGTTCTATCATGCACTAACAAACCTCATGAACAGATTAATGACATTAATACATGTTAAAGCAAACAAAAAAAATCAAGATATGAATGTTATGAAAATTATGAAACTAGAGATGACATGCCATGAGATTTCATGCATTTGGGATCATCAAATTTCTCCAATATTACCTTGGGAGTGAATGGAGTTGATTGGGATGGCTAGTTTGTGGCAAAAGGGTTTGTAACAAGGGTTTCAAAATTTCTAGGCTTCTTGAAATTTTGAGATTTTTTGATAACTTTGAGGCAAGGGTTTTTTTTTCATGTCCTCTTGTATGAGAAGAATGAGATTATATAATGGAAATTAGGGCAAAGAAAATATGGGCTTAGACCTTATAGAAGCCTTTGTTTTATTTTATTTAATTTTGATATTAATTAATAAAAAATAAAAAATAAATAAAATAAGGGGTCAAGGGATGCATGAGTAAGATGTGAGGTTCATGATAAGTTGTAAAACACATTTGGACTCTTAAACCATGGCCCAATAGCCAAAAATAACAAGCTTGCTCGCTTTGAACTTCATGCATTTGCTCAAAATTTCCCAACTTGCAATGGTCATAACTCTCTCAATTTTCATATTTTGAAGGTGATCCTTGACTTTTTGGAAAGCTGGAGATGTCCTCTACAATCTCTGTGTTGATCATTTTTCTTTTGAAGACTTTATCTTGATGTAAGTTACCTTGACAAAAAGTGTCTTTTTGTTGACTTTTGAAATGACTTGTAATGTATTGGCTTATATCTCTCAAATGTTGCACTTTTTGCACTTGAGTTTAGAGAGACTAGGTTGTAGAGAATAGAATTCCCTTCAAAATGAGATTTTTTTGGGTAAAATATTATGAAGCATGTGAAAGTTATGCTTGATCAAAGTTCAGTTGACTTCTCCTAAGGAAACCCTAATTTGGCAACTTTTGACTTTTGATGATTTAAGGGTTTTTCTTGAGGAATCATGATCAACCCTTGAGCAAATGATGAATATCACTTCAAATGTTGATGTTGACCAAAAATCTTGAAGTTTGACTGTATGTTGACCAAAGTTGACTTTTTACCTAATAAAGTTGGTTTTCAGTCATCTGAGCAATTGACTGAACAAACTTGTAATGCAAGGCATGAAACTTGGTATGATCATTCTTGAAGACCTATAAGAAACCATGAAAACTACTTGATACCTTGGAAACCCAATCTTCCTTGAGAAATACCAAACCCTGGTTGTGAGTCCATTGCTTAGGAGGAGAATTTATCTGATCGATTCTTGAGCCACCTTGAGAATATGAGGACCTTAGGAGAATGTCTTGAATGAAATGGGATGTTAAATTTTGGGGTAAAAAACCATCCTTTACCCATCTCAGATAGGACTGTTGCATTTTCATCCATTGACTCCGTAGAGGGGAATGACCAAGATTATGAGCTTACCGCCATGCGCCCGGAGATTGCTGCTCTTTGCGAGCAAATTGGTGATCTTATTTAGCATCTCATATAGAGGAGTCATATTACCTCTCCCGAGATATCCTCACCCTTCTACACCAGATCATAAGAGCTTAAACGTCGAGTCCACATCAGATACAGGGGCCATTAGACCAATCCATTTAGTCATCTATTGGATTGACTTATTTCACCGACTTTGAATTCATATTTTACCACTTTTTGATTTTTTTTTCTTTTATTTTTTTTTTACTTTAGAAGTTTTTCTTTTCAAATTATTTTACATATTTTATGCATTTAGGAAAATTCCAGATTTTTCCTTTTCTCTTAACTATTTTCTTAAGTATTGTTTAACTATTTTAATGTCTAATCATGATTTTCATTTTTCCTACTAACTAAGATTTCATTTTAGCAAGGAAAACAACCAATATATATCATTACACCTCCAAAAGTACATTAAAACACCTACAAAGCCCAAATACCTGCTACGTAAGGCCCATCTGCCAAAAAACACAAGATGGTGTTCTCCATCATGAGCTTGGCGTTCACCAAGGGTCCTTGGAGATGAAATCTGAGACAGTAGCAGAAATCCCCATTTCTCCCCCATTTTTCAACCACCTTCTTCTTCCCAATATCGCTACCTTCCACCATTAACTCCACTTACAACCCCAATCACTTAAATAACATCCCATAACTTAAATACCCACTCTATTAATTCTCTAATTTATGGTTGGCAGTAATTTTAGTAAAAAAATTAGGCAACAACATGATAAATAAGATGTTCTAACTTGGATAAAAGATGTTGAACAAGATGTTTCAACTGAAAGTTTCAACATGTCGTATGTGATGTTCTAACCAGAAGAGCGGGACATTAGGTCTGTTACAAGTTGGATACAGGTGATTTAAATTACTTAATATTCTAGGAATATTAATTAATTTTATTGGGTGTCCCAGAAGAAAAAATCAGAAGTGTTGAACTAAAACGTTCTATCATCAGAAGAAACATGTCGAATAAATATGTCCTATACAGAGCCATTTGACATCGCGCATATGTATCAGTTGGACAACTGGTTTAGTTTTGGTTGTTACAAATACATAATATTCTGGAAATATCATGTCATCCTATATGGAACTTAACTTAAGGAATAAAATATTCAAGCTGAATTCAAGGAGCATTGTTAGTTTCCAATTATGGAGATATTTTAGAAAACTTATTATTGAACTTCTAATTTTATGCAGAAGTTTCTCTAGATTTTCAGCAACTGATATGATGCGGTTTTGAAGCCCAATCCAGTCAAAAAATTGTTATAAATAGTAGGGTTTAAACCTAGTTTAGGCATATGACGTATTGTAATTTTTATTGAGCCTTTAGGGTTTGTGTTCCATTGTTATTTTGTGATCCACTCCATAGGAGAGTTAGACTGTGTTATTTTTGATCCACTCTTGTATTGGTTATTACGTGAGTTGGATTGTTAGTTGAGTTGTAACTAGTGTGAATCACTTATAAGATTTTAAGCAAGAGCTCATTTTGTTTGTTGAAGGGTGTCTCCTTCTTGATTGTCAATCACTCTTAAACTTATAAGTATAGAGTGATTGTGTGTTCTTTAAGATTTTCTTCTAAGTCTTTTAAGTTGAGTTTTTGTCACTGACTGTGCCTGTAAGGGAAGTGAGAGGGTTCTCATGTTATGTTGTTCCCAGGTAGAAGTATAACACGGGTAGTTATTAAGTGATAAGTTATAAACGAGAGATTTGAATTGATATTATCTAGTGGATTTCCTTCCCTACTGTGTATGTAGGTGATGTTGCACCGAATTGGGTAAACAATTTGTGTGTTCTTTACTTTTCTGCACTTTGCTTATCATTTACCTTATCATTGTGGGAAAATTTAGAGAATGGTATCTCGACATCTTATAGGACATCTGTGATCTGAATACTAGAATTTCACACTCATTTTCCATAAATCTACTAAATTCCTCATCTTTAAATACCTCAAATTTTCACTATAAATCCTGAAACCCCAATTTTCACACTTCCACCAAAATCCTCCATTTTCCTCACAACAACAACAATGGAAGAAATGGGTGATGGAAACATCATATTTTGTCAAGGGAGATGTGGCACTAGGAAACAAAAGAAATACGAGGAATTTCTCGACCGCGACATTTTTTCCAAACAGTATATTGACGACACTTGTTTACATAATTCGGGAATTTACAATAGCATTTATTTTGTGCTTAAGACTAGGATTGCAACATCTGATAACACAAAAAGACCCCTCATATGTGAACCTAACTTGTGCATTTTTTAGTTCATTTATTTAAAATGGCAGGCCAAACACCGCTAGCATTGTAGGCAATGTTAAGTTCCATATGTTTAATGTGGAATATGAGTATACCACTGACCAACTTACAAAATTGTTACATTTTCCTTACAGAGAAGGTGTTGTGTGGGAAGACCATCTAGATATAGAGTGGGTAATTGAGGCTTGTACATTTTGAAAGGATATAACAATCTCTACTACTGATTCCTTTGGGGGTAGTGTGGCCTCTGACATTCATGACCCGACCATCCGTGTTTTCCGCTAAATGTTGGCCGATACTATTTTTGGCCGAGAAAATTCTAATAAATTGAATTCAAAAGAGTTTTTTATGTGCATGCAACACTTACACCAAATTCGTTAAATTTGGAACCTTTCATGATTGCTCACATGTGCACCATTCTGAAAAAGAAAGGGACTATCTCTCTCGAAGGGTTGATTACATCCCTCCCACGTGCCCAGGGGCTCGAAACTGAGCTTTCCACTTTAGAATCTCTACCACCTTGTACCATTGACCTTAACCTTTTGAGATATATGAGACTTTTTAAGGTGAGAAAGAAGGAGGCTACCACCTAATGGTTAAAATGTAGCTATTAAAAGTATTGTTTTACCTTGGCCTGGTCGTACCGATGTACAAAAAAGAAGAAATTGAACCTATGATTTGAATGCTCCACCTTTTACTGGTCCAATTCCATGAAATATTGATGCAGGTAATGAAACCGATAAAGAATATAATTGGCAAGATCATGTTTCACCGGTTCATAATCATCCATCACCTCATTTTTCACCTGCATACACTATACCATATGTTTTTGACTATTTTATAGGTACTACCTCGGGACACGGGACCCATGCTAGAGAAATCCCCCAGGATATGCATTGCTCCATGTTATATAGGCATCAACAAGATATGATGGTGTTTATAAGGGAGTCACATGCTCAGACACGTAGATCCATACAATTGGTGTTATAGGCTCAACTCACACAGGTCACTAGTACCCAACGCCAACAAGTTGTGATTAATTTCCTGACATCTGATGTACACCTTATGCAAGCTAAATAGACAGCCATACTGGGTAACATGAGCCACTTGAGGGATTTAAATGACGCACTGACAAAATAGGTGAGGCAGCTGCACTTAGCTCAGTCCTTTCGAAGCAGGAGTCGTCGATATTGACGTGCCCACCCAGATCTAGGAAAATGAAGTGGCGGCCCTAGAGGCCTGCATTAGCAAACACCGGGTTATTTTCTTCCTTTTTCACCTTTTATCGAAACATTGAGGACATTGTTTGGTTTAAGTATGGGAGAGGACCATTACTTTTTCATGCTTTCTAGTTAGATTTATGCTTCCTAGTATAATTGTTTAGGATTTCTTTCTCTAGTTTTTGTTTGTTTATTTGATTATTGAGTCATTGCATGTGATGTCGAGTCTTTCAGCGTGGTTTCTGTTGTTTGTTGTAATTTTTCCCTTTTCTTGAGCCATACCAGAAAATTTGAGAAAAATAAAGAGAATACAGTGCATTTTTGAAATTTTAGGCTATTAGACATGTTAGCGAGAGGTTGTAGAGACTTAAGAAAACTCCTAAAAGATCGGTATCATCTTAACATTGTGAATCTCCTAATTATAGAAATCGATCTTCATAATTATTATGACATGGCCTTGAATTCTCATCTCTAAATTAAGTCCCTAAGTTGTTTATCTTAGTAGTTGGCCCCATCTTATGTATACACTACGCATGGAAGCCGATGAACATAAGTGAATGATCAAAAATTTTAAAATAATATATGGAATGCACCTTTGAATTTAAGTGATATTCACCAGATTGCATAACTCAAATGGTTGTGGAACCTGCAAAAATAACCCATTGTTAGTTGGTTCAGAGGTCTCTGGTGTTGAACTTGGTAGGGGAGATTACGATTCGATCCTCCGCAGCTGCAATTGGGTAAATATAGGGGTTATACCTCTTTAACTACCAGAGCCTCCTGCAAATAAAGAGGATCAGAGTCACTAACTGGTCGCCTTGCTATGAGTGTGCACCGATAATGGGCTTAATGTGATTGTGTCTGAATGAAAAAGGACGGAAAAATAGGATGAGTAAGTTTGTCCTAAACATAATAATATGATGCAGATTGGTTTGTATAGGAAGGAGACTTATGACCCCAAATACGGAATGTGATGTTATCGATACTCCCATGACCGAAGCAGAGTCTATAGCCTAGAAAAATGATCTGAGTACCACTGTTTTTCTTGTTGGCACATGTTTTACTTGAGGATAAGCAAAGGGTTCAAGTGTGGGAGAGTTTGATAACACCGAAATTCAACATATATTTGACTCGATTTGCACATGTTTTATCATTGTTTTATTGTTATTTTCAGTATTTTGTCTGTATTTCAGGTATTTGACCTTATGGGATCCATTTGCAAAGAAACAGAAATTTTGAGGAAAAATGGAGAAAAATGAGTAGTTTGAACTCTATGCGACCAACCTGGCGTTCGCCATTGAAGTAGCCATGATGTTGCAAGTGATGACCACTTCCAAAGAGATCCAAGACCAAGTCATTCAAGTTTTGTGAAGGTGGCGTTCGCCACAAGGGGGTGGCGTTCCCCATCCTTTGTTTCACACATGCAGTTATAAAAGTGGGCTTGCTTGGTCTTGAACTCCCTTTATTCCTTCCTAGATTCTCTCCCACGAATTTTGAAACCACCTTTGTTTATTTTACGGTTTTAAAACTCTATAGATACTTGTTTTATCAATTTTTAAGGGATTCAAACTTTGCATCAGAGAGTTATTGCATTGTTATTATTGCCGGGTTTGAAGCATATTTACCTTGAAGTTATTTATCTTTCTGCATTTATATTTCGTCGAAGTTTATTTATCGCATTTACATTCCATCAAAGTTCATTTTCGTTGTACCAGATTCAAGTCTCGTTCTGGAGCAGGTTCTTATTTAATTCAACATTATTTATATTCTATTTGCTTTATTTTACTTTGCACGCACATTTTATCGCACACTCTTATTTATCGCTTTAGATGTTTAATTTCTTCTTTCAAACAAGAACTTTTACTTTTACCATAATTATGTCCAGCTAATTTCATTGTTGCTGGAATGTGAGGACCGTTAATATGACGCTACCCTGATTATTATTTCTTAGGATTAATTACTATGGGTTGTTTTGGTTCCATGTAAGAGTTACTTTCTTAACTTAATAAAAGATATAATATCTTAAAGAGGTTTACTAATATAACGCATATGCAACCAGGGGATGTGAAAATCTTCAGTAAAGATTAAAGAGTAAAATTTAGTCTTGAATACTCAGAAGCGACAATTCTTGTTCAATTAATTGTTTTTCAAAGTAGAAAATATTGCCCAGTAAATAATCCTATTTAGAAATAATAAGGGTATTATTTATTGATTGAAGCCACATTCTAGCATTATTATTATGAATTAACTCAAGTTTATGATTTTATTTTGTTTTCAAACTCAAACAATTATTTTAATCACATTAGATAAACACTGTAGCAATACAAAATGATATATTGACCATTAGGTCCATATGGGTTTGACAACCTTTTATAATACTCGGATAGACTCCGTATACTTGCTAAAAACACCCATCAACCATTAGTGGGCTAATATCTTTACAAAATCCCTTGCTGAAGATAAATTCATTTTTATTTTGAAGAACCTGAAAATGGTGTCTTGTCCAGAATGAGAAAGATGTGATCACAGAGTGTTCACCTTCTCAGAATAAGAAAATGAGATTCTGAAGTATTTCACTTGTATTCACTTCTGGAATATGAGGCTTCTAAGAAATGAAGTTCTCGTGTATCAGAAAGGTCCTAGGTCAGAATCCTTTCTTTTGAAAAACTTTTGTCTTTTGGAAAACTGGAGAGTTTACTTTATTAACGAGTTGTTAGGATAGTGAAATGTTAGTGATTCAGTGAAATACAAATGTTTTTTCTTTAAGAATGCTTAACACTTGATTTGATGCGTTGGGAGAAGAGATTTTTTTGGGATTAAGTTAAAATATTTTCGCTTTATTCCTTGTCATAACTTTTTGCATTATTTAAATAATTTCCATCATTATAAAAACTATATTTAAAACCACTCACTCTCACGTCACACAATTTCCCTACTCTATCCCACACTTTCACTCTTTAAATCCCTAAAAAACTCTTTGCAAGCAAAACCCTTGTTCTTGTTCTTGTTCTTGTTCTTGTTCTTGTTCATGTTCGTATTCACAATGCCTCAATAACAACAACAACAACAACAAACACATGCTCAAATCTTCATCTTTCTACTTCTGTTAATAATATGAATGTTATGGCTCAACTGATTGCCAATTTTGAAAACCTAAAAGATAATAGGTTTGATTTCTCTTATGTGTTAAAGACTTAAGGATGGGTGTAATACGTTGGGAGAACTGACTTTTTTGGTTTTATCGCAAATGTTGCGGTTAGCAAGAGTCGCCATTGACTTTTCTTTTATCCAACAATTAGGAAAGGTGAAAAGAACAGGAAAGACCTTTGATAGATTTTAAGTTCGGGGGTTAGGTTATGAAAAGGGAAGGTGTTAGCACTCTTTTCATCCGTAGTTATCTACGATTGTCTCTTAATTTCTTAGCTCACTTTTAAAACTTGCTTTGTGTGTGTGATTTGTTTGAAAATATTATGAAATGCCAATGTAAGGCATACTTTGTAATAATTCTTGAATCAGTCCTCAAGAATGTATACAAAGTGTTTTTTTTGAAAATATTTTTTTGAAAGTATAGTGTGGAGAATGTTTTGTTTATGAGTAAGCACTCAAGAGTCATACCCACTAAGTATTGTCTTTCTTATTCTTTTCCTTCTCCTTTGGATATAGTATTATCTATACCATTAGTTGGTAGGTAATCCTATCTATTGGATGTGAAGGTGTGATTCGGTGGGATAACCGACTTGGGTGTTTTGCGTTTTATCGCAAATGTTGCGGTCAGCAAGAGTCGCCACCGACTTTTCTTTTATCCAAAAGGAAAGGCTGAAAAGAACCGGAAACACCTTTGAGATTGATTCTTGAGTTCGGGGGGTAGATTATTAAAAGGGAAGGTGTTAACAGCCTTTTCATCCATAGTTATCTATGGGCTCCTAGTTGCTTGCTAGATCACTTGCTTTTGTTTGAAAATGTGCTTTGTGTGGTTTTTGAAAGTATTTTGAAAAAGCGCTTTCGTTTAGGCAAAATTTGTAGTAGTTATCGTTCATAAGAACGTATACAAAGTGTTGAGCTTTTGAAAATATTTCATGTTTGGAAAATGTTTTGAAAGTGTTTTGAAAGTGTTGGTGTTTGTTTTGAAAATAAGCAATGATATTTGATTTGAAAATGAGCAAGCAACTAGGAATAATCTACCTACTTAAAAGTCTTAGTTCATTTCTTCCTTTCTTTTGATATTTCTATCTTACCATTGATTGGTAAGAAGCCTTATCTTTGGATGTAAAGGGACGGGCATGGGTCATCGTATAACCATGATAGCAATGTTGTGAGATATCTTATCATTTTTTTAGGGGCTAAGATCATTTTTAAAGGAAACATTGATAGCGTCATCGAGGGACTATGATCTTGTATTTTTTATTGCTTTTTGCTAAGATACCCCACATGCATAACATAGCCATTTTTATAAGGCAACAAAGTGGAATTATCCTATGGGTGCAAGTGTGAAAGTGTGTTTGATTTACATGCTTGTTTATCTTGGATTAGGGTTTGCTAACTTGTTGATTTCAATTTTTCTATACAAACCCTAATTTACTAGCATTTATATATAAAGCGATAAATTGCGGAAAGTAAATATACTAAGCTATTACATCATTAGGGGAAGGGGTATACAAATTTACAAATGGGGATTTTGCAAGAAAATTAAACTTAATTATCTATTACAACCATATTGAATATTGTACAAAATTGAAAAGAAAATAATGCAAGAATGTAAATGGAAAAGAAATGATTTTTGTTTTGGTTTTTAAGGGTTTTAACCTAATGTCTAAGAAGGAAAAATAATTAATTAAAGATAATAAAATTAAACCTAAATTAGTTAAGAAAAGAAAATTAGGTTAAAAACAGTATTTTTTATGGTTTTTTATGAAAAGGTTTTAAATTAATAAAAATGAAATGAAAATTAATTAATTAAAAGAAACCTAAGTTCTAAGTTGATTTTAATTTAAAAGAAAATAATATAATAAATAAACCCGAGTCTAAATATTTATTAATTAAAAAAAAGAAATTAATTTGTTAAGAAAAATGTTTTTAGTCTTTTTGTATTTATAGAGAAAATAAAATAAGTAAGTGTAAAAATAATAAACAAATTTTTTTTGGATTTTTTTATTAATAAAATTAATAATAATAATAATAATAATAATAATAATAATAAAAATAACGAAGAAAAAATGAAATGCAAATATAATTACAAAAATAAATAAATGAAATAAATAAAAGATGGGCCAAGGGTGTAAACATAGGCAGGGAGTCAGAAATTAGCAAACAAGAAAAGCCCATCTGTTTGGAGACCCAAGCGCCTGTTTCAAACAAAAAAAGGAAGAAAAATGTGAAAAAAGGCCAAAAGGGTAGCACTGGGGCACGAACCTAGGCCCTAAAGGTTAACAGGCATGCGCTTTACCACTGGGGTGGCTATACATCCGTTAATATTGATAAAAACAATAAATATGTAACATAAATCAAGCCTGAATGAACTTCATCTTTAACCTCCGGCCATGGATCCTGTAACTCACTCATTTCTCATCGATTCACAAAACTTCCAACATCAAACTTGTTAGAAATTTCCTCATGATTCTGAATATGTAAATAACTTAAGCTAATTCTAAAAGATGAGCATGAATTTCTAAAAGTACCAAACTCTGACCTAGATATTTCAGCAAGTTCAAACTCAAAATTCTCCTAGCTCAATCAAAATAAATGAAACCTATGGACATGTACAGCTTCAGGGTAATGATATCTACATTTTATCTTCACAAATGCAAGTCTAACAATGCCTAAATAAGAAGATAGAAGTTCAAGAAAAATACCTCAAAACTGGAAATAGTGAAATGAGTTTGAGCTTGATTCAAGGTGCTTCAATGATCAGGTTAGCTTCCTTGAGTCTCTAGGAAGCTAATGCATCGCTTAGCTTGAGTTGAGCGTGCTGAAATGGCTTGGAGAAGTCAATGTGGAATGCTCTGTTTTTGGTTATGGAGGTTATGGTAAATGATGTTACAGTGATGAAACATGGACAGGTATAGGTTACACTTGATGTAAGGAAGCTTTAGGAACTAAAAGGCCAAGAAACGCACGAGGGAAATATGAGTTTGGAGTTCAAGGTCAGAAATTGTGCAACAATGGAGTTTTTGAGCAATTTCTGGATTGAAGGAGTTTTGGAGTGTTTCAGGGTGTTCAAGCTCGTGTCTTAGCTCACAAATAGTGCCTATATTTATAAGCAACGAGTTTGGAGACTTGTTGTTGATCAGAATTCAAAATCACAAGTTTAAGCATAACATGTGATTTTTTGAGAAATCCAAGTTTCAATGCCTTGTGTACTTGCTAAGATACAATGGTTATGCTTTAAACACACTTGCTTCTGACTTTGTAGATGGAGTGTGATCAGTGGGAACAACTTAAGGCTCAAGAATTGACTTTGTGCATAAAGCTTGCTTTTCAAGAATGGCATTCTTTACTTTCTTCCCAAAATGGAAATGTGAATTGGATAAAGCTTAAACCACTTGGATTATATCTCAAAAGTTTGTGTAATCCATTAATGATGGATAGATACACAAGTTAGAAGGCCTGCAAAGCAAGATTATGCATCCTAACATTGAAATTCAATTATGTGTTCATCAAGAAATGACTTGTAATTCAAGAATGAAACCCTAACTGCTTGCCTTCGATTCTCCTTGCTCAAGTATGATCTTAATGAATTCTTGGACATTTTGGAAAGCTTGTAACATCCTCTACAACCTCTATGTTGGACATTTTTGAAGATTCATCTTGTAACATCCTCTACAACCCCTAATTTTCAGTCATCAGTGCTTGAGGGGGTGTCTTGAGCTGACCAAGCCTTGTGCAGTCTTGAACCAAAGGAGATATTGTGAGAGATTACTTGATAAATGAGAGGGAAAATTTTAGGGTACAACAGCTGCCCTTGTTCCATCTTCTTAAACCTGGAGAGTTAGATAGGCGGATCCGCCATTCGTGACTTGAAGGTGGAAAATGATTGAACACTAGAGTGCCCAGAAATTTGCACTCGAAGATGGCTTGGGAATGGGATTATAGATGCCATTTGGAGGAATGATGGTAAATACTGGAGGAAGTATCAGCATAAATCTTTGGTCGATTCACACTAAGACTTGATGTTTTACCTGTGGAGAAAGGATTAGTAAAGCACAGATGTATGCATGATATTCACAAGATGAATGAGGTCATGCTAAACGCGTTTTGTATGTATATGCTATGATGTATGAATGTGAGATGTATATTTGTCCGGGAAAATAAATCCCTAACTGCTGCTGAGGAATTTCTGGGAAGTTGAATTCTGGATTGCTGTAGGGGATGAAGAATATACATATCTTCAAACTTTTTTAAAAGGATGCTTCCGCTGGGGAATATCTCTTGTGTGTTAGTTGTTATCTGGTTGGGTCCAGGCATTACAACTTGCTGAGGATGAGGAAATTAACTGTTATCTGGTCGGATTCCAGGCTTTATGGTAACTTACTGGGGAAGGACAAATTAACTGTTATCTGGTCGGATCTAGGCTTTGCAGAAGATTTCTTGGAGAGAGTGAAGTTAGGATGTTATTTGGTCGGATTCCAGGTTTCACAACAACTTGTTGGGGATAAGGAAGTTAACTGTTATCTGGTCGGATCCAGGCTTTGCAGTAACTTGAAGTGGTGACTACTATCTGGTCGGGTTCAGGATCTATAGTTTTTTGAACAGTTATACTATTATCTGGTCGAGTCCAGGCTTCATAGTGTCTTGCTGACATTGTAGTTAGTTGTTACCCGGTCGGGTTCAGGCTTCACAATAAACTTGTCTAAAGAGATAGAGTTGAACTGATATATGGTCGGGTCCAGGCTTCATAGGTTTTGAGATGGATGAAGTTAATTGTTATTTGGTTGCGTCCAGGATATACAATAAACTTGTTTGAAAAGATTTGAACTGATATATGGTCAAGTCCAGGATTTACAGTGACTCGCTTGGGGAACTTAGTTGTTATCTGGTCGGATTCTAGGCTTCATAACAAACTTCTGAGGGGAATTTCTATCTGGTCGGATCTAGGCTTCACAATAATTTTCTCAAAAAGATGAAGTTGAAAACTGATATCTGGTCGGATCCAGGCTTCACAGTAACTTATTGGGGTAGAGGCAAACTCTATTGGGGAAAAGAAGTTAAACCTTGGTCTGGTTGGGTCTAAGTTCTTCTATATTTTTGGAGAGTTGAACTATTATCTGGTCGGGTACAGGTTTTATAGTATTTGAAAGTTGTACCATTATCTGGTCAGAGCCAGGCTTCATAGTATTTGAAAGGCTTTCAATATCATCTGGTCGGGTCCAGGCTATATAGTGGCTTGAGAAGTTTACTAATATCTGGTCGGGTCTAGGCTTCATAGTAACTTGAAAATTATACTAATATCTAGTCGAGTCCAGGCTTCATAGTATATTTTGGAGATAGTAAAGGTTTTGTTGACGACTTTACTGGGGATTAGGAGTTGTGGCCCTATGACTTGCAATAGTCTGAAAGGAAAACTCAAGCTGGAGAGGATAAACTCAGTCGGGGAAGACAGACTCAGCTTGGGGAGATATACTCAACTTGGGGAGGTATACTCATCTTGAGGAGAAAATACTCAGTTGGGGATAACAGTTTCGGCTGGGGAAGATAGGCTATGCCGGGGGAATTTGAACTCGGTTGGGGAGTTATACTGATTGTTGTATGTTGTTTGTTGGGGAAACAAACCCTGTTGGTGAAATAAACCCCGTTGATGAATATTTTATGAACTACTGGCGAGGTGAGTTCTTTGAGGAAGAGATCCATAAGGCTTCTTCTTGTAGGATCAACTTAGTTAGGAGAGAGCTACCAAGAGATTGAGACTCTGGCTGGAGATCAAACCTATGCAAAGAGACTTCGTGGGTAACTCTGTTGAGGGAAAAGGTTTATTGTAGATGTCTTGTGGGAATAATGTTAATGAAATAAACTCTATGGGGATATTCCATATACATTAAAGGGGTGCTTATTACTTCTTAGCAGGACACATGTGCCAAATAGTTTTAATTATGTTCATATGCATATGTTCGTTTAATTTTAGTCATTGGACAAGTTTGCATTCAAAACAAAGACAAAAAGTTTGCACTTCAAAGTATATTTGTATTGATATTTTGCCCATGAATAGGCATTTTTATACAAAGAGACGGAGATCCTAGTAAGGGGAAATCGTCGAAAGGAAAACAAAAGTTGAAAACAAAAACAAATAGCCAAGTGGAAATAATCTCATTGCATTCAAACTCTAATTTCCCTAATTTCTTCGAATGCCCTTGGTCGTTGACAGAAGTTGATTAGATTGATCTCAGACCATTTAAACTTGGACCTTGGTGATAAAGTCGGCTGTGGTGATTCCACGGAACATATTCATACGCTTTCAATCCTTAACTTTTTCCTGGACCGCCCTTTTGGGTTTTCATCCCACCAGGATACCCATTTTTGCCCAAGTCGCCCTTTCGGGTTTTCAACTTGCCGGGTGTACAATATTTTGAATATATCCCTAATTTTTGCCCAAACCTTTTGGTTTGTCGGGATTCTCTTATTTTGCTTAGGTGTGTCAACCTATAGGGTCTCTTATGCATATTATTTTTTAACTATATTCGCGTTTATAGGATGTGGGAAGTCTTCACCATCCATGGTAGTCAGCATCATGGCACCGCCAAAGAAAACTCTCTTGACAACAAATGGACCTTCGTAGGTGGGAGTCCATTTGCCTCTAGGGTCGCCTTGTGGAAGAATGATGCACTTTATCACCAAGTCACCAGCTTGATATACTTGAGGCTTAATCTTTTTGTTGAAATCCTTGATCATACGCTTTTGGTACATCTGACCATGACAAACAGCAGCCAGTCACTTTTCGTCGATCAAGTTCAAATGGTCCAATCTCGTTTTAATCCACTCGTCTTTGCTTAAGCCTGCTTCATTTATGATCCTTAGTGAGGGAATCTTAACTTCCTCTGGAAAAATAGATTCCATGCCATAGACTAGAGAAAAGGGAGTTACCCCAGTTGATGTTCTAGCTGAAGTAAGATAGCCATGTAGAGCAAATGGTAACATCTCATGCCAGTCCTTATAGGTTACTACCATCTTCTGCACAATCTTCTTGATGTTTTTATTGGCCGCTTCGACTGCGCCATTCATTTTAGGTCTATATGGAGAAGAATTATGATGCTTCATCTTAAACTGAGTGCAAAGCTCAGTAATCATAGCATTATTGAGGTTAGTCCCATTGTCGGTGATGATCCTTTCGGGGATACCATAATGACAGATGAGGTCATGTTTGATGAATCTGGCTACCACATTCTTTGTGACTGAGGAAAAAGAGGCAGCTTCGACCCATTTGGTGAAATAGTCGATAGCGACAAGAATGAAGTGATGTCCATTGGAAGCGGTGGGCTTGATTTCTCTAATCATGTCAATGCCCCACATTGCAAATGGCCATGGAGCGGTCATGACGTTCAAAGGGATAGGAGGCACATGGACCTTGTCAGCATAAATTTGGAATTTGTGACAAGTTCTTGAATGTTGATGGTAATCAGTCTCCATTGTTGACCAATGGTAGCCAGCTCTCAGGATTTTCTTAGCCATCGTATGTCTGCTTGAATGAGTACCAAAGAGACAATCGCGCATGTCTTTCATGATTTCCTCTGCCTCCTTCTTATCCACACATCGGAGTAGAGTAGAGTCATGGTTGCGTTTGTACAAAATTCTGTTACTTAGGAAGAATTTGGCTGCAAAACTTCGTAAGAAATTTCGGTCATTGATGGATGCTCCCTCGGGATACTCTTGTGCTTCAAGGTATCTCATCACCTCATGGTACCATCGCTTTTCTACGTTAGTGCCAAGCTCACAATAGTGTCGTAGAATCTTTCAATTGTAATCATAGGGGCTTCATTTTCCTTTCTGATGTTGAAAATTGAAGACATGGTTGCCAAAGCGCCAGCCACCTGATTTTCTTCCCTAGGGAAGTGCCCAAAGGTGAGCTCTTCGAAGTAGGGAATCAAGGATAGCACAAGTTCCTTGTAAGGGATGAGATTAGGATGTTTAGTGTCCCAATCTCATTTTACTTGGATAATTACTAGAGCGGAATCCCCATACACATTCAAATGCTTGAACCTCAAATCAATGACATCCTTTAGACCCAAAATGCACGCTTCGTACTCAGCCATGTTGTTAGTGAAATCGAAGCATAGTCTGGCAGTGAAAGGAGTGTAGCAACCTTCAGCAGAGATAATCACATCACTAACTCCGTTACCCAAGGCATTGGAAGCCCTGTTGAAGACCATAGTCCATCAGGATCCTTGTTCATGTCCGTCATACGGTCTAGGTTTTGCACAGTCGGTTACTAGCATGATGTTCTCATCTGGAAAGTCGAAGTTCATAGACTGATAATCATCCACAGCTTGATGGGCCAAATGATTTGCTAGTACATTTCCTTTGATGGCCTTTTGCATAGTGTATTGAATGTCGTATTCAGTCAAGATCATTTTCCATCTGGCTATCCGTTCGGAAAGATCAGGTTTCTCGAAAACGTACTTGATTGGGTCCATCTTAGAAATCAACATAGTGGTATGAGTCAACATATATTGTGTTAGCCGAGGAGCAGCCTATGCCAGGACGCAACAAGTTTTCTCAAGCAGTGAATATCTGGTTTCACAGTCGATAAAGTTTTTGCTCAGGTAATAAATAGCATGCTCTTTTCAACCAGACTTGTCATGTTGGCCCAAAACACACCCCATAGAGTTCTCTAGTACTGTCAAGTACATGATCAAGGGTCTTCCTTCAACTGGAGGCATGAGGATGGGAGGTTCTTGTAGATATTCTTTGATTTTATCGAAGGCCGCTTAGCATTCATCATTCCATCTGACCACCTGATCTTTCTTCAAGAGTTTGAAGACTGGCTCACAAGTAGCGGTCAAGTGTGATATGAAGCGGGCAATGTAATTAAGACGACCCAAGAATCCTCTATCTTCCTTTTCAGAATGAGGGACTGGAATTTCTTTGGTGGCCTTTACCTTGGCAGGATCAACTTCAATTCCTTTATTGCTGACAACAAAACCGAAAATCTTTCTAGATCATACTCCAAATGTGCATTTGTTAGGGTTCAACCTTAACTTGTACTTTTTCAGCCTCTCGAATAGTTTGTATAAGTGATCGAGATGTTCCTCTTCAGTTTGTGATCTGGCAATCATATCATCCACATATACCTCTATTTCATGATGAATCATGTCATGAAACAAAGCTACCATAGCTCTTTGATATGTTGCCCTTGCATTCTTCAATCCGAACGGCACGACCTTATAGAAAAAGGTGCCACATTGCATAATGAAAGTGGTCTTCTCCATGTCTTCGGGAGCCATCCTTATCTGATTATAGTCGGAGAAACCGTCCCATGAAAGAGAAGACTTTTTATTGAGAAGTGTTGTCGACCAAGACGTTAATGTGTGGTAGAGGGAAGTCATCTTTGGGGCTTTCCCTATTTAGATCCCTATAGTCTATGCACATGTGAACTTTTCTGTCATTCTTTGGCACTGGCACAACTTTGGCAACCCATTGGGGATAGGATGTCACAGCTAAGAACCATGCATCAAATTGTTTCATCACTTCAGCTTTTATCTTCTCGGACATATCAGGCATCATGCGATTAACCTTTTGTTTGACAGGAGGACAATCATCCTTTATTGGCAGACAATGAACTACGATGTCGGTATCCAACCCTGGCATATCCTCATATGACCAAGCAAACACTTCCACATAATCATGCAATATTTTAACCAACCTGCTCTTGACACTGTCTTCTAAGTTATCCCCGATCTTAACCTCTCTCTTGTCTATCTCGGTACCCATATTGATGACTTCAACTAACACTTCATGCGGCTGAATATCTTTTTCCTCTTGTAACAGAAGTCTGGCTAGTTCTCCCGGTATATCACAGTCTTCCTTGCCTTCATCGTCGGCTTGGTTAATTGGACATTCAAAGTCATAGTCGGCAATAGTAGAGTCATTAGCAATGAGATCCTGAGTGGATGAGGACATGCAAGAGTGTGTGTATGTGTGCATGTAAGATACATGGCTATTTTTGAAAAATGTATTTGAAAGAAAGACAATGAGCATAAAGATTTTAATGCAAAAGAGTCCAATGATTTGTATTGAATGATCATATGATTATATAAACATAAATAAAACCCTTGACAAATAAACCAAAGTGCCCTGGGCCAGGCACATGGCTTAAAGTCATCTGAATCCCCCACAACATTAACGTCATGGATTCCAATGTGAAGAGGTGGCTTTCCTGCACAAGCACGTCTCACTTCCTTCTGAGCTTTGATGGTGAAGCCCAAACCAAACTTGTCTGCTTTGAATGGGATATCGAGAAGTTTCCCCCCAAGTATTACAACTTCCTTCTTCAATTGCAGCACGAGCATCTTTGACTGAAACCATTTTCGGCATGGCTTTAGCAGCTTTGGACTCATCAGAGGAACATTTGGTAGCAGTAATCATCGGTGGCACCACTTCAAATACTTGACACGGGGTCTCAATGAATTCTCCATCCATCTGTACGTATTTGAACGAGTTGAGGTGGCTCACCATAAACTCTTCCTCACCACAGACAGTGACAATTATTCCCTTGACAGGATATTTAAGCTTCTGATGAAGAGTTGAGGTTACTGCCCCAGCTTTATGGATCCACGAGCGACCCAACAAACAAGAATAGGCAGGACCGATATCCATGATGTAGAATGTGGAATTGAAGATTTGGGAACCCACCTTTATTAGAAGATCTACTTCTCCATGAACACTCCTTTTTGATCCATCGAAGGCCCTCACGATGATATCACTGGTTTTCAAGACTAAACCTTCACAGTCAAGACGATTTAACGCCCCCTTGGTTAGTACGTCTAGAGAAGAACCAGTGTCGACCAACACATGTGCTAAGATAGTCCCTTTGCACTTGACAGAAAATGTAGAGCTTTATTGTGGTTCTTCCCAAGCGGTGTTAGGTCAGCATATGAAAACCCTAAGCCATTATCAGCCGTCAAGCTAGCCACCCAATTCTCAAATTGGTCTGTTGTGGTCTCATGGGGGACATGAGCCTTTTTCAAGAATTTTATTAATGTTCGAGCATGGGCATCGGAGTAAAGTAGCAATGACAACATTGAAATCTTAGAAGGGGTTTTCTCCAACTGTTCCACAATCTTGAAGTCGCTCCTTTTTATTATCTTCAAGATCTCATTCGTCTCACAAGCAGAAGGTTCTCCATCAACAACGTCCTTTGTGGGTATTTCAGTCACGGCAAGCTCAACAACCTTCTCTTTCCCTCTTATATCGGTACTTGGCTTGGTAGCAGTAATGCGGACGGGTGTCTTTGTAACAACTGGTGGTGAGATATTGGGTGAAAAGATTCTCCCAGTTCGAGTTACCTTACTTGAGCCAGCTATGTTACCAACATCATCAGTTTTGTCTTCTTCAATCCAAGTGTCTTGTTTTATCCCGTGGTAAAACACCTCAGCACCATAATTCCATGGCACTGCCTTGTTTGAAGAGTAGGGAATTGGTTCGGGATTGGTAATTATTAAGGGAGAAGCAGTTGGTTCATTTGAAATCTTGATAGGACCTTTGGAAGAGATCCTAAGAGGTTTGTTTGAGATGGTGATAATGGAGAGATCTTCACATTTATCAGTCAAACTTTTGACAAGCGGGGTCTTCTCAAATAGAATTATGTGGCTATCCATTAGGTGTTGAATTCCTTTCTTCAGCCCTTCGCATCCATTGAGTTGTTTAGTACAACAAACACAGCCTTTTACACAGCCAGGGAAGATCCCAACTTTCAACAAATTCTTTTTTATGATATTCAGCAGAGTAGTCAAGTCTTCAACAGAGGCAACAAAAATTGTATCTTCAACAACATTAACACCCTTGTCATGCTTCGACATAGGCGCAGTGATTACATTCAGAGTTGGAAGAGGATCAAACTCAATAGTCTTGTTATCGATCAAATCTTGAATTTTGTTCTTCAAGGCCCAGCATTGGTCAGTCTCATGCCTGGGGCTACTTGAATGGTAAGCAGATTTAGCGTTCAGATTATACTTTGGTGAAGAGGTATCAGGGTTGGCAGGAGGATCGCTTAATGTCACCAAATTAGCCTTGAGAAAATGTTGTAAGGCTTGAGATAATGACATGCCTAACCTCGTAAATTGTCTTCTCGGAGTTTCAAAATGTTGGTGATTAGCAGATAGTATTGGAGCAGGAGTTGGATTGGAGATTCAGACAACATTAAAAGACGGATGATCATTCTTCTTGGTACGGGCCCTTTCCCCGTACACAACATTGATTTCCTTCTTTGCAGCAAAAGGTTTCTTTATAGGATTTGAAGTGGAGGTAGATGCCATGGAGAAGAAGAGCAGCCAACCAATAGATTAAATAATGGACCAGATAAAGTGCCCATAAACATGTCAATGTGCTCCCTATCAGTCAAAGGTGGTTGAACCCTACTGGCGAGGTCTCTCCACTTTTGTGCATATTCTTTAAATCCTTCATTCTTTCCCATGGTCATATCTTGCAACTATACTCTTGTTGGAACCAAGTCGGTGTTATATCTGATACTGATGATAGAATGCGGTAGCTAAGTCTTCCCAAGTATTGATGCGGGAATCATCCAACTGGTAGAACCATTCTAACTGCGTCCCGGCCAAGCTTTCTTGGAAAAAGTGAACCCAGAGTTTCTTATCAGCAGTGTACGGCTGTATCTTGCACACATAAGATTTCAGGTGAAGTTTTGGACAGGAAACTCCATCGTACTTTGCAAAGACTGGTATTTTGAATTTATTGGAAATGACAACCCCAGAGATCAAACCCAAATCATCAAAGTCTAAATCAGGGACGGCTTGGATCTCGACGGCCTTCAATCTGTCTTCTAACTGCTTATACTTGACATCGGCAGGTGGATACTGCTCGTCAAAATAATCATCATCAGACGCTTGATTATTAATACAGTCAGCCTGGGTACTTCTAACTTCACCAATATGATTCTCGTCTTCTTCAGATGAGTCTTCCACTACCGGGATCTGACGAACTTGCTCTTTGAACCTTCTGCCCATGTTGACCTGGGCTCTCTTCTTGGGTTTCTTCTTAACCACCAGCAATGCCATCATATCTTGCTTCCCCTTAGATAGGGCCAGTAGAGCCTCTTGGAATTGAGAGTTTTGTGTCTGAAGATCCTTCACAGTTTTCTCTAGATCCATCTTGCTCAAATAAACAGCAGAAAGATAAGGAAACCTGTTATATGAAAACCTTTCATGTTATGATGCATGGAATGTATATGCAAATGATTCCAAGGATTAATGAGATTTAAATTTGTATAGACAAAAGAAATGAGCAAACGTCAATTTTCATTAATTAGTTCAAAATGACTACAAAATGCCTCTTGGGCTTATAAAATAAATCTCTAAGATAGAAAGACTGAGCGCATCCTCTCTGGTGCAAGGTAGGCATTCACACTTTGCTCTTCTTGTAGCTGCTTTGTAAGCTCCAAAACCCTCTTCTCACTAGCGTAGAATTGAACTTCGAAGGTATCTCGTTCCTCCTTTAGCTGAATCCAACCCTTTTGCAAGTCTTCAAGAGAGGTAGGCATGTCTAGATGGAGGACAATGTATGGGACATCTCCTTCAACCACAGGCTCCATGATGACTGGTAAAATGGAAGAATAAGGCATCACAAGTTTCTGAGCACGAGCTCGTACCTACTTAAGGTAAGGCTCAAGGGGAATGGAATTCTTGTGTCCTAAATTATTGTTATCCACCTTGTTTACCATCCTCCAAGCTCGTATAAACCTCTGGTGGTAGCTTTGATCATCGCTCTCATAGTCGAATACCACTCCTTAGATGAGCATCTCATGAGGACCATCCCTTCGGGCATAACCAAACTGTCGTAAAGCTAAGCAGGGGTTGTAGGTGATACCTCCTATAATGTCAAGCAAAGGGACATTAGGGAATTCCCCATAACACTCGATGATAGTAACGTTCTCCAAGAATCTAGAACACCAATGGATATCTGAATGTCTGAGCGTCATCAACCTATGGGACCACCTCACACCTTGCTCGTTCTTCAATATATATCAGGGAAGATGCAAAATAAACCATCTGGACAAAAGATGAGTGCAACACATGAGGGCTCCTCTCTTTCTCATAGTGCGAGTGTGGAGAGAATGTAGGATATCTCCCAACAAAGTAGGCACCGGGTCGCGACACATGAAGATTTTGACAGCATTGACATCTACGAGTTGATCAGGGTTTGGGAACAAAAACATCCCATAGATGAGAAGGGCCAAGTTTTCCTCAAAAGATTGTAAGTCCAAAGAGTTCGAACAGTCTTGAGCTTTCTCAAACAAGAACTTGGATAAGAAACCTTTGACACCACTCCTTTTTTCCCAATTAGTTGTGATATCAGATTGTTGCAAGTGTAGTGTTCGAGAAATCTCTTCAGGTCTTGAATCTCTTTTCGTACCGTTGAAAGGTAGTTGATTGAGAATAGGAATCCTCAAGAGTTGAGAGAATTCATCCATAGTAGGCACAATTTGATAGTCGAGAAAGGTGAAGCAATGGTGTAGAGGATCAAAGAACTAGAACAGTACCTTCATCATATCTTCATTTATGCTAGAGGTAACCAAGTTTAGGAGGCAACCATGTCTTTCGGTGAATGAAGAATTCTCATGGACCCTTGATGCTAGCTCTTTGAGTTGAGAAGGAATTCTTACGAGATTGACTTGAATTGTTTTCCTGCAAATAGAATCCATGTCCTACAAAATAGAACAAAGATAAATCCCAAAAATCCTTGAAATGGTTAGTGAGAATGAGTATGATGTTATGACGTTTATGATTTTATGTACAAGTAAGCATATACAAACAAGGCAAACAAGTGCTTAGGTTTAGGCTTGCTTGGAGTCTCATAGGTAAGTACCCTCTTGAAGTTTAGTTGGCTCAAAATCTGTCCTAGAAATAGTAACCAGGTTCTAAGAGATCTCAATATCACTGATCTTTCTTGTCGGGCATGGTTTCAGCGCAAGCATCTTTAATGGAGACCGAAATATCCCCAGAAGTCAAATCTTAATGAGTGTAGTATCGAGTATCAACCAACTTCGGACTGCATCAAAGTGGGTTATCTCACTACTTCCTAATGGCTAAAGTTGGTCAAGTAAAGGTTCTAAAATCAGTTAGTGCTTCATGACAGCACACAGCGGCCCCGTATTCTCCTTGACTATTCAAGGGCTACTGGTACCCACAAATGTATCACACTAACGTAGCTATTGCTTAGACAATGTCGGTATACCCCGCATAGTTTCCACAACGTATTGCTACTTACCTATAAGGTATCCCAAATCCGGGTAGAGGATTAGAACAAGCCCAAACAAGGAACCAAAATGTAAATAAAACAAATGAAAGCAAGTAAAGGTGATCTAGCCCTAAGGTAACCCCACTTTTAAGATATTCCCCAACAGAGTCGCCAGTTCTATGATACGGTGGGAGAACTGACTTGGGTGTTTTGCATTTTATCGCAAATGTTGCGGTTAGCAAGAATCTCCATCGACTTTTCTTTTATCCAAAAGGAAAGGCTAAAAAGAACAGGAAAGACCTTTGAGATTGTTTCTTGAGTTCGGGGGGTAGATTATGAAAAGGGAAGGTGTTAGCACCCTTTTCATCCGTAGTTATCTATGGGCTCTTAATTACTTACTATTTCACTTGCTTTTGTTTGAAAATATTCTTTGTATGGTTTTTGAAAGTATTTTCAAAAGGCGCCTTCGTTTAGGAAAACTTTGTAATAGTTCTCGTTTGTAAGAACGTATACAAAGTGTTGAACTTTTGAAAATATTTCATATTTGGAAAGTGTTTTGAAAGTGTTTTGAAAGTGTTGGTGTTTATTTTGAAAATAAGCAAGAATATTTGATTTGAAAATGAGCAAGCAACTAGGAACAATCTACCTACTCAAAAGTCTTAGTTCATTTCTTCCTTTCCTTTGATATTGCTATCTTACCATTGATTGGTAAGAAGCCTTATCTTTGGATGTAAAGGGACGGGCGTGGGTCATTGTATAACCATGATAGCAATGTTGTGAGATATCTTAGCATTTATTTTTTAGGGACTAAGATCATTTTGAAAGGCAACATTGATAGCGTCATCGAGGGACTATGATCTTGTATTTTTAATTGCTTTTTTCTAAGATACCCCACATGTATAACATGGCCATTTTTATAAGGCAACAGAGTGGAATTACCCTAAGGGTGCAAGTGTGCAAGTGTGTTTGATTTACATGCTTGTTTATCTTGGGTTAGGGTTTGCTAACTTGTTGATTTTAATCTTTCCATACAAACCCTAATTTACTAGCATTTATATATAAAGCGATAAATTGAGGAAAGTAAATATACTAAGCTATTACATCATTAGGGGAGTGGATATACAAATTTACAAATGAGGATTTTGCAAGAAAATTAAACCTAATTATCTATTACAACCATATTGAATATTGTACAAAATTGAAAAGAAAATAATGCAAGAATGTAAATGGAAAAGAAATGATTTTTGTTTTGGTTTTTAAGGGTTTTAACCCAATGTCTAAGAAGGAAAAATAATTAATTAAAGATAATAAAATTAAACCTAAATTAGTTAAGAAAAGAAAATTAGGTTAAAAAAGTATTTTTTATGGTTTTTATGAAAAGGTTTTAAATTAATAAAAATGAAATGAAAATTAATTAATTAAAATAAACCTAAGTTCTAAGTTGATTTTAATTTAAAATAAAATAATATAATAAATAAATCTAAGTCTAAATATTTATTAATTAAAAAAAGAAATTAATTGGTTAAGAAAAATGTTTTTAGTCTTTTTGTATTTATAGAGAAAATAAACTAAGTAAGTGAAAAAATAATAAACAAAATATTTTTGGATTTTTTTATTAATAAAATTAATAATAATAATAATAATAATAATAATAATAATAATGAATTAAAAAAATAACGAAGAAAAAATGAAATGCAAATAAAATAAAAATAAATAAATGAAATAAATAAAAGTTGGGCCAGGGGAGTAAACATAGGCAGGGAGTCCGAAATTAGAAAAAAAGCAAAGCCCAACCGTTTAGAGGCTCAAACGCCTGTTTCAAACAAAAAAAAGGAAGAAAAATGTGAAAAAGAGTCAAAAGGGTACCACTCGGGCTCGAACCCAGGTCCCAAAGGTTAACAGGCGCGCGCTTTACCACTGGAGTGGCTATACATCTGTTAATATTGACAAAATAATAAATATGTAACATAAATCAAGTCCTGGATGAACTTCATCTTCAACCTCTAGCTATGGATCCTGTAACTCACTCATTTCTCATCCATTCACAAAACTTCCAACATCAAACTTGTTAGAAATTTCCTCACGATTCTGAATATGTAAATAACTTAAGCTAATTCTCATAGATGAGCATGAATTTCTAAAAGTACCAAATTCTGACCTAAATATTTCAGCAAGTTCAAACTCAAAATTCTCCTAGCTCAATCAAAATAAATGAAATCTATGGACATATACAGCTTCAGGGCAATGATGTCTACAATTTATCTTCACAAATGCAAGCCTAACAATGCCTAAATGAGAAGATAGAAGTTCAAGAAAAATACCTCAAAACTGGAAATCGTGAAATGAGTTTGAGCTTGATTCAAGGTGTTGCAATGATCAGGTTGGCTTCCTTGAGTCTCTAGGAAGCTAATGCATCACTTAACTTGAGTTGAGCGTGGCTGAAATAGCTTGGAGAAGTCAATGTGGAATACTCTGTTTTTGGTTATGGAGGTTATGGTAAATGATGTTACAGTGATGAAACATGGACATGGATAGGTTACATTTTATGTAAGGAAGCTTTAGGAACTAAAAGGCCAAAAAACGCACGAGGGAAATATGAGTTTGGAGTTCAAGGTCAGAAACTGTGCAACAATGGAGTTTTTGAGCAATTTCTGGATTGAAGGAGTTTTGGAGTGTTTCAGGGTGTTCAAGCTCGTATCTTAGCTCACAAATAGTGCCTCTATTTATAAGCAACGAGATTGGAGACTTGTTGTTGATCAGAATTCAAAATCACAAGTTTAAGCATAACATGTGATTTTTTGAGAAATCCAAGTTTCAATGCCTTGTTTACTTGCTAAGATAGAGTGGTTTTGCTTTAAACACACTTGCTTCTGACTTTGTAGATGGAGTGTGATCATAGGGAACAAGTTAGAGGCTCAAGAATTGACTTTGTGCATAAAGCTTGCTTTTCAAGAATGTCATTCTTTACTTTCTTCACAAAATGGCAATGCGAATTGGATAAAGCTTAAACCACTTGGATTATAGCTCAAAAGTTTGTGCAATACATTAATTATGGATAGATACACAATTTATAAGGCCTTCAAAGCAAGATTATGTAGCCTAACATTGAAATTCAATTATGTGTTCATCAAGAAATGACTTGTAATACAAGAATAAAACCCTAACTTCTTGCCTATGATTATCCTTGCTCAAGTATAATCTCAATGAGTTATTGGACATTTTGGAAATCTTGTAACATCCTTTATAACCTTTATGTTTTAAATTTTTTAATATTCATCTTGGAACTATGTGAAAAATTGCCATGAAGTTAGGTCAAAATCCTGCCTAAACTAGGGCAAAATTGCACTAAGTTTCCAAGTTTCATGAACATGTATTCACAAAATCATAACTTGAAATCCATGCATTTATAGGAGAAGTTGTATTCTAAAATGTTTTAGATATCATTGATATCTACAACTTTCATGTTGGAAGTTTCTTTTGAATCATCTTGCATCATGATGGAAATTTGGCTCAAAGTTATGAAAAAATATGAATTTTCCAACACTTGGAAAAAATTTCTAAGTTTAGAAATTTTGACTTTTCAAAATGAAATATTGACTTTTTGATTTCTTGATGAACAAGTTTCATATTTTAACATGTCTTGATGAACTGTGATCTTTGGGAGTTGACTTTGACCAAAAAGTCAAAGTTTCACTTTTCAGTGTACAGTTGACTTTTGATCAGTTGACTGAAAATCAACTATCAATCAATTGATCTTGAGGAATGTTTTGAGCCATGCCATTAGGTAAAAATTATGAATTTGAATCCTTAATATCATAACTTAAACCAACAAGTCATTTTCTAGGTCAAAAATCAGAAATTGCACTTTCTCAGTCAAAACCCTAATTTTGACCATTTTGCCCTTTTGATGATCTGATCAAATTTCTTGTGGAATTGTGGTCCAAACTTGATAAAATGACATATATGAGTTCATAATGTTGATATGGATAAAAAATTATGAAGTTTGACTGTAAATTAACCACAGTTGACTTTTTCCCCAATACAATTGATTTTTAGGTCAACTGATCAATTGACTGGGCAAAAATGTGATCCAAAGCTTGAAACTTGACATGAGCAATCTTGAGGGTCAAAAATGATCCATTAAAGTCATGTGGGGCATTAAAAATCCATTTGTCCTTGTGCAATCTCAAACCCTAATTTTCAGTCATCAATGCTTGAGGGGGTGTCTTGAGCTGATTAAGCCTTGTGCAGTCTTGAACTAAAGGAGATCTTGTGAGAGATTACTTTAGAAATAAGAGGGCAAATTTTGGGGTACAACATAAGGGAAAGGCGTAGGGTCATCGTATGGTCATCGAAGGCAATATGTAAGGATACTTTAGAAATTGTATCGAAGGGACTATCATCATTTTGCTCGTAGGGTCATCGAGGGACTAGATCATTTTGTAGGCAACTCGAATGGCCATCGAGGGATTATGATCTTTATTAGAAAGGGACCATGATGATATTGTTAAATCGAGGGTGTTTTACTAAAGTATTCCCACTTTCGAGGGACATGACCAATGTTTCGTAAGGCAACAAGAGAGGTTACCCTAGAGGTGAAGTGTGCAAAGTTTATCAGTTTCAGTTATTTAGTCTTGAACTAAGTTATCTATATTGCTTTTAGTCTTTCCATACAAACCTTATTTTACTAACAGTTAAACATGTACAAAAAATTAAAATGTGGAATGTAAAATTCCTACGCTATTACATGGATTTGGGGTAGATACATAATTAGACAAAAAATGCGGGAACGTAAATCTAAGTTATTACATTTAAGAGTGCAAACCTATACATTTGTTTTGGGAATTTAAATAGCAAAAAGAAATAAGAAAAAGAATGTTAGAAAAAATGTTTTAATTTTTTTGTGTTTTTAGAAAATGATTTTAATGTTAATGATAATTAAGACCTAATTAACTTATTAATTATAACATAATTAGGTTAATTTAAAAAGTCAAAAAACCTAATTACTAATTAGAAATCCTAATGTCTTATTCATTTTAATTAATAAAAAATTCTAACTAATTATGGAAAATTATTTGGCCAACTAACCCTAAAACTAATTAGATTATGGTTAATGGTTTGTTAAATGGTTAATTAAAAAGTAATTAGTAAAATGGAATGAAAAACTAGGGTTAGAAAATAAAGAAACAAAATGCATGGGATGGGAGTTGAACCCACGCCCTCAGCCTCAAAGAATGCCCTTTTATCCACTGCGCTATGGTGTTGTTTGTGTTTATGAATGATAATGAATCAATCTATTATAAACCTACACCTTATCCGGAAAAACAAAAGAAATTAACAAAAGTTGGGATCGAACCCACGCCCTTTGCAATACCAGTCATCACTCTTACCACTTGGCCAATTATGTCATGCATTCATATTACCACTATCATTCAATATATAATAAAACTTAATATAAAAATAAGAAGTAAAAAAAATTAAATAGGCGCGTGTTAGTAGGGTCTGGGGTTTTGAATGGACCAATGGGAGAACGCCACGCCTAGGTCGCCTGAGTCAGGAGGGTCAAACCACCGTGGAGGGTGGTCAACTTCATCTTCTTCGGTGAGGAGATTTTGAAAACCTGTTATAATCGATCAAAAAATGAAAACAAATAATCTTGATCCACTAATTAGGGTCTTACGATCTCAATGGTAGTGTTAGTTTTAGCTAAAATGACATGTAGCTAGGGTTTCAAAACTTTGAGAGCTCTGAGCACTAACAATGGTGTTTTGTTGTTCCTGCACTAAACCTTAAAGTTAAAGGTTCAAAAACATTCTAAACATGATTATGAACATATATGAATGCTTAAAAACAATTTATTTTGTGCGAATTAAGTGTTTGAAATCGAAAGAAGTTACCAAACCAGAGCAACTTGGTTGGCACGTTCTGGGATGCTTCAAGCTTGAATGATGGTTGGTATGAACTTCTGGAACCTTCAGGAGGCTAGTGTGATGCTTGAAATCAACTGAGAACTGCTGAAGATAAGGCTTTGAGTTTGCCCTAGTTCTTGGAAATTTTGAGTTTTTAGGGTTCTTCTTGAGAGGCAGCACGCGTGTCCCTTGCCATATGAAGTTGTTGTATATTTATAGTGGAAGAATTAGGTTAAAAAAGTGATATGAATCTTTGTATTTCATGGTGAAGTGATATGATTTTAATTTTGCATGAAAAGTTTCTCTTTTAGGCTCAATCTTGTGCCAATCATCCTCACACGGTTTTGGTAAGTTGTCATGAGCTTTTTGGGCTTCAAATATGATCCAAAACAAAATTCTTATGCCTTAATCCATTAGTTTTATGTTTTATTTGATTTATTTTGAATTTAATTGAATAAAATCAAAATAAAAAAGAAATAAAAATTACAAAAATATATGAATGGATTTAGAGGTCTAATATGAGGTCATGAACACGTTTGAACCTAAAAACTTAGGCCCATTAGCCCAAAAATTCCAGTTTGCTCAATTTGAACTTCATGCATTTTCTCAAAATTTCCCAAATTGCACCAATCATAACTCTCTTACTTTTTGTCATGTAGAGATGATCTTGGACTTTTTGGAAACCTCCAGATGTCTCATACAACTTTCATGTTGGTCATTTTTTCATTTGAAGTCTTTGTCTTGATGTTAATTGCTTTGACAAAAAATGTCTTTTTGTTGACTTTTAAAATGACTTGTAATGTTTTGGCTCATATCTCTCAAATGAAGCATTTTTTAGATCAGAGAGACAATGTTATGGATAATTAAATTTCCTTCAAAGTGAGCTTTGGTTGAGTAATTTCTGATGAAGTATGTGAAAGTTATGCTTGGTCAAAGTTCAGTTGACTTCTCCTTAAGAAAACCCTAATTTAGTAACTTTTGACTTTTGATGAATCTTGAGTTTTCTTAATGAATCATGATCAAATCTTGATCAAATGATTAATGTGACTTAAAAATGTTGATGTTGACCAAAAATCTTGAATTTTGACTGTAGATTGGTCAAAGTTGACTTTTTGTCCAATATTAGTTAATTTTCAATCATCTGGTCAATTGAATTAGCAAACTTATACTGCAAGGCTTGAAATTTGGCATGAGTATTCTTTGAGACATATGAGAAACCATGAAATCCACTTGAGGTATTAGAAGTCCAATTTATTTTGAGAGAAGCAAAACCTTAGGTATAGGTCCATTGCTTAGAAGGAGAGTCCATCTGATCAATCTCGGATAATTCTTGAGCAATTGAGGCCTTCATTTGTCTTGAAAATGGGAGGGAAAATTTTGGAGTACAACAGCTGCCCCTGTTCAATCTTCTTACACCTGAAGATTTAGATTGGCATGCTCGCCATTCGTGATCTGAAGGTGGAAGAGGATTGAACACTTAAGTGCCCAGAAATTTTCACTCACATGTGCACGAAGTAACATTGTTGGTTAATTTTATTGCTTGGACGGGCTTAAAGATGCCATTCAGATGGGTGATAGAGTGTCATCGGAGATGGGCTTATAGATGTCATTCAAAGTAATTATGTTATTGGATAACTATTGACAGAAGTATCAGAATGAGTCTATGCTCGACTATATCTGAAAAAGTATTAGAATAAGTCTACGCCCAATTGTATCTAAAGGTGGATCAGAATGAGTCCTCGACTGACTGTATTTGAAAAATATATTAGAATGATTCTACGCCCGACTGTATCTAGAAATGGATCAGAAGGAGTCTTCGCCCGACTATATTTGAACAATGTATTGGAATGAGTATCAGAATAAATCTATATATTGATCGTATCTGAACTGTATCTAGAAGTTGTATTGGAATTAGTATCAGAATTAATCTATATATTGATTGTATCTGAACTGTATCTAGAAGATGTACTGGAATGAGTATCAGAATGAATCTATATCTCGATCGTATCTAAATTATATATAAAAGATGTACTGGAATGAGTGTCACAATGAATCTATATCTCGATCGTATCTGAACTATATCTAGAAGATAATCTAGAATGAGTGTCAAAATGAATCTATATCTAGATCGTATCAAAAATGTATCTAGAAGAGAATCTAGAGTGAATCTTTAACTGATTGAATTAGAAAGATGTGTTTATCAGAATGAATCACTGCCTGATTATATCTGAAAGATGATAAACTATTGACAATATCTATCTGTTCGAGAACTAACCTGAAAAGACAAAGTTAGTTTTATGCAATGTAATGATGCGTGAAATGTACTTTGTACTGATGCTCTCGAAATAAATGAGAATAGTATATGTGTTTCATATGCATATGTTATGATATTTTGTAAATGATGTATGGATGCAATATGTCATTGGTACCGGTAGCTTCTTGTAACATAGTCTAGCTGGGGAAAATAAATCCCTGACTGTTGTTGGGGATAAAGAAAGTAATTCTTCAATTTTTGTTTAGATTGACTTTACTAGGGATTCTAGCTTTCTGTTTAAGGACACTCCGCTGGGGATGTTCGAATTCTGCTTGGGGATAGAAGCATTCAAGGATATTCGGTCATTCATATTTATTTTTATTGAAGGATTTGATTCTTATGTTCCCTGACTAGGGATAAAAGAGATGGATATTCCTCTGATGTGCTATCTGACCAAGTTTTAGATATGGGTATTACATCTTCTGGGGAGGACAACATTGGATAACATCTAGATGGAGATGAGAACTTTGCCCAGGAATCTGCAGTATTGGAGAAATAAACTATGTTGGGAAATTAAATCATGTAAACTGTGTTGAGAGAATAATCTCTAACGGGGATTGGAAGTTCATAGGCTGCGCTGAGGAAGTTTCCACCGTATGTTGGGGAAATGATCAAACTTCCTTATCTACTATGGGACCTATTGGGGAAGATGATTATGTCAAGCTATCCATCAGGGATATGGAGGTGAACTGCTGAAAGATTCCCCAATTTCTTTCTGAGGGCATATTAGATTTGCTGGGGGAAATATCTCTGTTTGGGATGAGCTTATGAAGATAGTTCCATGGAGATTTCTCTGTGAGGTTTTAGGGATAACTTGAACATTATCCCAACTCCTAGAGTATTTAGTAAATGCTAATCATGTTTTCATGCATATGTTTTTTAAACAGTAATCATATTCAAATGCATATGTTCATTCGACGTAATCATTGGACGTTTTTGCAAATAAAACTGTGAAAGTGAGAACAATCTTGAATTTTGAAATATATTTTATTGCATTGATTCTAAAAGTTTTCCTATAAGCAGGCATTTTTATACCAGAAGACAGAAATCCTAGTAAGAGGAAATCATCGTAAAAATTGAGAAAGGGGTACAAAGTGATAAACAAAGAAAAACAATAATGTGGAAATGATCTCATCGAGTTTCAACTCTACTATTTCCCCTATTTCTTCAAGCATCTCATCACTTGTTATTGGAAGAAGATGATTGAATTGATCTATACCATTTGAACTTGACGCTAGTAATAAAACTGGTTGTAAGTAGATGGGTGATCCAACGGGATATATTCGTACGCTTTAATCCCTAACTTTTGCCTGGACCTCCCTTTCGGGTTTTCAGTCCATCGGGATATCATTTTTTGCCCAAACCGCCTTTTCAGGTTTTCGACTTTCCGGATGTACAATTATATATATATATATATATATATATATATATATATATATATATATATATATATATAACCTAATTTTTACCCGAACCCTTTTGGTTCACCAGAATGCCCTTATTTTTTCCTAGGCCTTTTAACCTAGTGGGTCTCTTTTATGCGTAATATTTTTTTACTATGTCCGCATTCATAAGGTGAGGAAAATCTTCACCGTCCATGGTGGTAAGTATCATAGCACCGCCAGAAAATATCTTTTTGATCACAAATGGCCCTTCGTATGTGGGAGTCCATTTTCCCCTGGGATCATCTTGTGGTAGGATGATGCACTTTATTACCAAATCACCATCCTGGTACACCTGATGTCTGACTTTCTTGTTAAAAGCCTTGATCATGCATTTATGATATATCCGACCATGACAAACAGTAGTAAGCCTTTTTCATCAATCAAATTTATCTGGTCAAGTCGAGTCTGAATCTATTCGTCTTTATCTAAATTTGCATCTTTCATAATCCTTAGGGAAGGAATATGGATTTCAACAGGTAAGACAGCCTTCATGCCGTAGACGAGAGAGAACAGGGTCTCCTCAGTTGAGGTACATACTGAAGTGCGATAACTGTGCATAGGAAATGGTAACATCTCATGCCAATCTTTGTATGTCACTGTCATCTTCTGTAAGATCTTCTTGATATTCTTGTTGGCGGCTTCCATTGCGCCATTCATATTTGGTCGGTATGAAGAAGAATTATGATGCTTAATCTTGAACTGTGTGCAAAGTCCCGTGATCATAGTATTGTTAAGATTGGTACCATTGTTCGCGATGATCCTTTCAGGGGTGCCATACTAATAAATAAGGTTATACTTAATGAACCGAGCCACAACATTCTTGGTAACAGAAGCAAACGAGGCTGCCTCTACCCACTTTGTGAAGTAATCAATAGCGACAAGGATGAAACAATGCCCATTGGAAGAAATAGGCTTAATCTCTCCAATTATATCATTGCCCCACATTGCAAATGTTCAAGGATAAGTCCAGACATTCAAAGGAACTGGAGGCACGTGTACTTTGTCAGCATAAATATGGAATTTGTGGCAAGTTCCAGAATGATGATGGTAATCGGTTTCCATGGTAGACCAATAATAACCTGCTCTCAGAATCTTTTTAGACATTGTATGTCCACTAGAGTGAGGACCAAAGACACCTTTGTGCATATCTTCCATAATTTTCTGAGCTTCCTTCTTGTCTAAACAACGAAGCAAAGTCGAATCGTGATTACGCTTGTACAAGATTTTGTTACTCTTAAAGAACTTTCCAAAGAACCTCCTTAGAAATTTCTTATCATTGAAGATGCTCGTTCAGGATACTCTTGAGTTTCGAGGTATCTTTTTACTTCGTGGTACCAAGGCTTTTCCTCTACTCCATTAGTATCAACTTCATAGTAATGCGCCGGTTCGTCTAGTCTCTCAATAGTAATTTGAGGAGCTTCATTATCCCATCTGACTTTGAACATAGATGACATGGTAGATAGTACGTCTTCCAATTGATTCTCTTCTCGTGGAATATGTTCAAAAGTGATTTCTGTAAAGTACAAAATTAATGTCAACACATGCTCTCGATAAGGATTGAGATTTGGATGCTTCGTGTCCCATTCTCCCTTAATCTGACTGATCACTAGGTGTTATACCCCAAAATTTGCCCTCCCATATTCCTCAAGAAATTGCCAAGCCAAGCTACAAAATTCTCCAAGGGTTGTGCAGTGCAACAGTCTCCCATACAGTCAAAATTAGGGTTTCAAGTCTGATCAAGAAAAGGAAGTTTTCAAGGGGCTCAATCAAGTCTCATATGCTTACAAACATGGTCAAACATCCCCATATCAAGTTTCAAGGCATTCAGCTCAAGATTGCACAGTCAAAACCCTGAATTGCACTACAGTCAACTGTAGGGGCAAAATGGTCATTTGACAGTCAAAAGTTCAAATTTTTGGTCAACATATCATTTTGAAGCCACAAACATCATTTGATCAATGCTTGATCATGATTCTCAAAATTTGGCTCAGAAATCATCAAAGATGCAAAAGTTGCTATATTTGGACAGCTGAAAAAGTCAACTGAAATTGACCAGGGCATAACTTTCACATGGATTATCAGAAAAATTCCATCCAAAGCTCATTTTGAAGAGAAAGACATTTCCTACAACTCATCTTCATGCTTCAAGTCCAAGAAATGCTCTCACAAAAAGTTATCAATTTCAACATTACAGGTCATTTTCAAAAGTCAACAAAAAGGGACTTTAAGTCAAAGACCATAACTTGAGATTGGTAAATCAAAATGACATGGGACCAAAGGCATTGGTTAAAGGACTCAAAGACCTTTCCAAAATGTCCAAGAACATGTGAAAAGCTTAAAAATTGAGCAAGTTATGCCTTGTAGAAGTTGGGAAATTTTTGTGAAATGGCAAAAGTCAACTATCCTTGAAAATCCAATTTTGACAAAAGGGCCCCATTTTTCTCACTTTGTTCATCCTTGTCATGCTACACACGTGGCCCATGATTAGTTTCAAGACCAAATATTGATTTTTTATTTTATTTAATTTTTGATGAGTTAATTCATTTTAATTCTTTGAAAATTCAAATAAAATTTAAAAATCAATGAAATGGTGTCATATGAATTTGGACAAGTTTTATGTATCATGAACCAACTCAAAAATCAGGCTAAGGTTCATTTGCATACTAGGTCTAGGTTTTGGCTAAAAAGAAGGAAAATGGTTAATGGAAGAAAACCCTAAGGCCAATTCTCTAACAAGCATGAATTAAGGAGAGTTAGCAAGCCAATTCCACTCCAGCCTAACCCCTAAGTCAAACCCTAACCACAATATGCCATATGCTGCGCTGAAAAAGCCATTGGACATTTGAAATTTTGGCCATAAAATGCAAAACTGAAATCAGTGCTAGGGATCTTCTCAAGCCTTAATTTTTGTACCAACAGCTTCCTGAGTCAATTTTGAACGTATCCCAAATCATAACATCTTCCAAAACTCCTTGAACTGGTATCCACGAGTCCAACTGCTTCTTAAAAATTTTGAAATCATGTAGCACGATTCAAGCACATTCTTGCAGTTTTTTTTAGATATTCATACTCACAATGATGTTTCCAAGCTGACCAATGCATTTGATTTCATTTTTGTGCCATAAATATGAACTTGCCATTTTCGAATTCTAGGTTTACAGCTTTCTCAAATTAGGGATTTTGCCTAGGGGAAAAATTAGGGCCCATGACCACCATGGTTGAACTCAGCATCTTGAGACGAAGAAGAAGACATACTCGCGCCTAATTTATATAAGGAAACGAGCTATTCGCTATTTTTTTGTAGCTTACCTAATGCAACGCTTCAAAACCGTTGCTTTATTTGTTTATGTTACAGGGGACACGAGGAAGAAGAAGACGTGTCCACCAGCGATTTGTCCATTCAAAGTTCGCGCGCTTCAAGTCACTAGCGTGTTGCTTTTATTTTATATGATTTATTTGTTTATTATATAACGAATGAATTAACTAGCTCAGCTGGCCAAGACACGCGCATGTAACCACAATGACCTGGGTTCAAGTCCCAGGTCCTGCAAAAATTCAATATTATTTTTCCTTTCCAGGTTCCATGCAACGCTCACATTGATGCTCACCATACTCCATCAGGATTCAACCTCCACGTGTCCCAGGGCCTCAGATCCATGGCCAAGATGAAGAGTGCACCATACATTCAGTCAAATGCATTACACTGGATCAAAAAAGTCAACAAATTCTCACAAATAACTGGGCCAGGCTTCTCAAAACTGCACCTCCAATTCTGGGGTCTACCCCCCCCTCCTGGTTCTATCTTTTTTTCTTTTTTTAATTTTCTTTATATTCTATTATTTTTAAATTTACTTGTGTTTTATTTTCTTATTTAATTAATTCTTACAAAAATGCAAAAACATTAAAAATACAGAAAGGACAAAAAAAAAATATAATTAATTTTGATTCTTTTTTTAAATAAATTAAAATGTAACTCATTTAGTTTAATTAGGTTTTAATTTTAATTTTAATTCTTTTTTCATAATAAAAATCCAAAAAATGTAGAATTAGGTTAATTATTAATTTTTTATATCCTTTTTTAATTTTTTCCTTTTTCTCAACAATATTATTATTTATTATTTATTTTCTATAAATCAAAAATTGTACATAAATTAGTTTAGAATTTAATTAGGTTAGAAATTAAATCTTTTTTCATAATAAACTCAAAAAATGATAGAACTAGGATTTTAATTTTAATTAACTTTTTCTCTTTTTTCTTTTAAACCTAAAAAACACAAAAACATTATTTTTCATTTAATTTTTAATTTCCTTGATTAATTTTAATTATTTGTAAAAGGGTCCAACGCCCTAATTTTGTTTAGTCTTTATTTCGCGCATTTATTTTACATTGTTTAAATACCTCTGTATATGCCCCAAAGCCATGTAATTTAAAACTCTCGGACTTTTATTTATTCGCTTTATCTACTTTCAGTCAAATCGGGTTCGGTTTTTTTGGCGATGTGGACCCGCGCCGGTTGTAATAGTTTAGATTTATTTTCTCGCAAATATAACTGTTAATAAATATGCATGAAAGAATGAATGCCCAAAAATAAAATCAAATCGTTAGATCACAAATACATGACAAGACAAACAATGAACTGAAAATGACACACAATTCGCACACACCACCCCTAGGGTACGCCTCACTGTTGCCTTTCGAAAGGTGGCCATCGAGTAGAAAACGTCTTAGTAAGTCCTCATGGTCCGGGAACCTGGCATGAGGGTAGCTTCTAAGGTGTCTTCCCATTGCTCCGGTGATCACCACGTCCCTAAAACTCGAATTGACCCGAACACCTCCAATGGTGGTGCTACCTACCTCTCAATGGTGGGATGGTACTACCTTAAAGGACATTTACACAGACGAATTCCTTAGGGTAGGTAGGTTCTCAAGGGTACTTGCTCTAATTTCAAAAAACAAATCAAAATACTTTTCACACCAACACTTTCAAAAACTTTCAAAACAAACTTTTCAAACACTCTGACGTACGAGTTGAATCGAAACTTTTCAAAGAATATTTTTGAAACCCACATTGAAAAGCAAGCAAACATTTTTGAAAACACATTGAGCAAGTACCTAAGAGCCCATGGATAACCATGGATAGAAAGGGTGCTAACACCTTCCCTTTCTATAACCTACCTCCCGAACCGAGAGCAATCTCTTTAAGGAATTTTTCTGTGCTTTTGTCCTTTCCAATTGGAGAAAATAAAAGACGGTGGCGACTCTTGCTTACCGCGACATTTCGCGAACCAGCTTTAAAACAGTCAGTTCCAGATCCACCGATCACAGAACTGGCGACTCTGCTGGGGACTAAAACTTAAAGTGAGGTGTACCTTAGGACTAAGATCATTGTGTTTTCAATTGCTTTCCTTGTATGCTTTAAAATTGTGGGTTGCTTGGGAGTTCTATAGATCCTAACCCGGATCTGGGGGATACCTTCTTAGAAAGTAGCAACAAGGCTGTGAGGGAACTGTGCGGGGTATACCGACATGGTTGAAACAGTCTGCTACGTTGATGTGGCACTTTGGTGTGTACCGGTAACCCTTGAGTCAGTCAAGGAGAGTACGGGGCCTCCATGTGGTGTCATGAAGCATCAACAGACCTTAGGAACCTTAATTGAACCATCTTGGCCTCTTTAGGGTAGTGAGATAACTGACTTTGGTGCAGTCCGAGGTTGGTTGATACTCGATACTACACTCAATTGAGGGTTGCTTTCCTGGAATATTTCGGTCGCCAGTTCAGTGGCTAAATCGAAACGATGAACAATGAAAGCAATCCCGTGATATTGGGAACCTTAGAACCCGGTTACTTTGACTAGGACAGGATGAACCCACCAACTTCAAGAGGGTACTACCCAGACCTCATGCTGGCCTTAAACCTTAAGGGCCTGTCTTGTGTGCCTTGTGTGCCTTACATGTTTGTCTTTGTAAATATTTGTGTTTAATCATAGCATCATGACATCATCCAGCATCATATGCATTAACTAACCATTTCAGGGGTTCGAATTTTCATCTTTGTTCTTGTTTTGTAGGACATGGAAACTGTTCGTAGAAAGACAATTCCAATCAGTCTTGTAAGGATCTCTCCTCAGCTTAAGGAGCTTATATCCAGGATTCCCGAGAACTCTTCTTTCAGTGAAAGGCATGGAAGCCTCATCAGCTTGGTCAACACCAACATTGAGGAAGATATGATAAAAGTCCTGTTCCAATTCTTTGACCCTCTGCATCACTGTTTCACTTTCTTGGACTATCAGTTGGTACCTACATTGGAGGAGTTCTCCCGACTCCTGAAGATCCCTATCCTTGATCAGCTACCCTTCAACGGTACAGAAAAGGAACCTAAGCTTGAAGAGATTGCTAAAGCCTTGCACCTGCAGTCATCTGACCTCAAGGGACATTGGGAAGTTAGAAGTGGTATCAAAGGGTTCTTAGCCAGGTTTCTGTTTGAAAAGGCCTATGATTGTTGGAACTCCCTTGACTTGCAAGCTTTTGAAGAGGTTGTGGCCCTCCTTGTTTATGGTTTGGTGTTGTTCCCTAACCCAGACCAGCTCATTGATATCAGTGCCGTCCAGATCTTTATGTCCAGGAATCCTATACCTACGTTGCTGGGGGACATCCTTCACTCATGTTACACTCGAACCATGAGAAAAAGAGGTGTCCTAATGTGTTGCACTCCTCTCCTGGGAAAGTGGTTTATTTCACACCTTCCACAATCAGTCCTGAAGAACGAGCGGGGTTTGAGATGGTCACAACGGTTGATGACTCTTACACATGCAGATATACATTGGTGCCCTAGGTCCAGAGAAGATGTCACTATCATTGATCGTTGCGGGGAGTATCCTAATGTTCCTTTACTTGGAATCAGAGGGGGTATTACTTATAGTCCATGCCTGGCTTGGAGACAATTTGGTTATGCTCGGAGAGATGGTCCTCATGACATGTTGATTCCTGACATAGTTTTTGACTTCGACAACGATACTCAAGGACTTCGCCAGAGGTTTATCAGAGCTTGGAGGATGCCTAGTAGGATAGACAGTAAGACACTGGGGCACAGGAACTCCATCCCTTTGGAGCCTTACCTCAAGTGGGTACGAGCCCGCTCTCAGAAATTAGTGATGCCTTATCCTCACATGCTTCCAGTAATCAAAGAGCCTGCCTTGGAAGGAGAGGTGTCTCATGTTATTCAGCACCCTGATATGCCCACATCCTGGGAAGAGATGCAGAAGAGTTGGATCCAGCTTAAAGAAGAGAGGAATTCTCTTGAGACTAGTTTGCATGCCAGTGAAAAGAAGGTTTTGGAGCTCACTCGCCTGTTGCACGAGGAAAGGAATCTCAACACTTACATAGCTCCAGAGAAGATGCGCAACATATTTTGGATGTGACTTGATCTTTTTGTATTTTTGCCCATGAGGCTTTGATGTATTAAAACAATGATTTTCTTGATAATAAAGTGTGTTCCTTTTGGTCTACAACAAATTTGAATTTTCGAACTCTTGAATGCATTGCATAAACACATATCATTCATCATGTGCATCATAAATACTCTTCTTTTCAGGTTGTTTACCGTTCTTCGCTGTTTATTTCAGCATCATGAACCCTCCTGAATCATCAACCGATGCGGCTATCAAGGCTCTTCAGGCGCAGAACGTCCAGTTTCAGGCGCAAAACGCCCAATTTCAGGAGCTGATCAAGGGCTTGTCTCAGGGTCAACAAGAGTTAAAGACCATGCTGTTGAAGAAGACTAAGAAGAAGAGGAGGACTGTGCTATTTAACACTGGGCGCAGACTCGGGAACACTTTGGTTATTGAAGCTGAAAGGACTCCTCCATCTGTGACGGAAGGTAGTCACCATGAAAGGGAGGTCACTACTCCTGTGGGCTCTGATACTGAAACAGACTTCAATGACGACCAGTACCCTCCTGCTGAAGACCGGTACAAACAGCTGGAAGACAGATTAAAGGCTGTGGAAGTTCAACGGGTACCTGGATTGGATTTCGGAGACTTGGGGCTATCTACTGGGGTGGTGATCCCACACAAGTTCAAAACACCTGCCTTCGTGAAGTATGATGGGGCTTCTTGTCCTAAGATGCACCTCCGTTCTTATGTAAGGAAGATCCAGCCTTACACAGCAGACAAGAACCTTTGGATCCACTTCTTCCAGGAGAGTCTTTCAGGGACTCACCTCGATTGGTTCTATCAGCTAGATGGAATCAGCATTCGTAACTGGGAGGATCTGGCCACTGCTTTTTACAAGCAGTATCAGTATAATGCCGACCTCGCTCCTACGCGTACCCAACTCCAGGGTATGTCGCTAGGGTCGGGTGAAGGTTTTAAGGAGTACGCTCAGAAATGGAGAGACCTGGCTGGCAGGGTGCAACCACCATTGACGGATCGGGAGCTAGTAGATATGTTCTTGGGGACTCTGTCTGGTCCATTTTTCAATCATCTCATTGGTAATTCCTCTGCTGGGTTTACTGATCTGATCCTGACTGGTGAAAGGATCGAGGCCGGTATAAAATCGGGGAAGATACAAAAAGTTGCCTCCTCCAGTACTGAGAAGAAACCCTTCAAAAAGGAGGCTAGTGCTGTATATAACTCCCGGAGAACAGAGCGACCTGAACACCGCCAATCTGTCAGCGCGGTAATGATTGCCAAACCTGCTGCCGCTCCTCGGCCAACTAATCCTCAAAAGTTTGAAAGACCCCGGAGAGAGTTCACCCGGTTAAGCATGACCTTATCACAGATCCTGCCACAGTTGCTATCCACCAATTTAGTGACCGTCAAGGAGGCTCCAAAGTTTCCCAACACTGCATCTCCCAAGTTCAATCCAAATGCTCGCTGTGCTTATCACTCTGATAGCCCGGGGCATAACACAGATGACTGTTGGGCCCTAAGGAACAAAGTTCAAGACCTCATTGATGCAAAGGAGATACAGTTTGAGGCGCCCGAGAAGCCGAATGTTGTAAATGCTCCCATGCCCCAGCATGGAGTGAATGCTGTTGAGGATAATTTGTATGTAGCTTCGGTGGATGATGTTGCTACTCCGTTGCTGATGGTCAAGAGGAATCTGTTGCTAGCCGGTTTATTTCCGGGATGTGGCGAAAGTTGCCCTCTATGTGTTGCTTCCCCTGTTGGTTGTTCTCTGTTGAAGTCAGGCATCCAAAACCTGATAGATAGTAGAGAGATTTTGTTTGAAAAGACTGTTGTTCCTGCTGCTCCTGTTGAAGAAGTGTCAATCGTTACCATCTTCAACAACTATTCCGAGGCTCCTTCAAAGAAGCCTATACAAGTTTTGTCAGTTCACAAGAATGTTCCCATCACCATTACTGTTCCGGGGCCTATACCCTACAAATCTGATAAGGCTGTCCCATGGCACTATGGGGCGGATGTTTATGTTCTGGGTGTGAAACAAGAGTGCAACATTGATACTGGTGTCTCCAACATCACCGGGCCTGCTAAGGTCACTCGTAGTGGAAGACTGTTCTCGCCAGACATTGCTCCTCCAGCAATTCATAGACCTTTAATCTTCACATCTGCCAGAGTGCCTGTTTCTCCTTCTGACCAAGTATCCACCCCTGCTGCTGAGTCATCTGATACTCGGGGCAAGGGAATTGCTGCTGATGCGCCTGCCAGGACGGAGGCACCAAAGACCATTGTTGAGGCTTCCAAGCAGGAAATGGAAGAAATTCTCAAGATAATAAAGAAAAGTGATTTCAATGTTGTGGAACAGCTGGGGCACACCCCCTCTAAAATCTCCATGTTGTCACTGCTGCTGTGTTCAGAGGCCCATGCAAAGGCTCTGATTGCTTTCTTAAAGACTGCCCATGTACCCCAAGATACGACTGCTGACCAGTTCACCGATTGTGTGGCCAACCTAACTGCTGATAATGGCCTGGGTTTCTCTGATGCCGATCTGACAGCAAAGGGGAAGAACCATAATGATGCCCTGCATGTCTCCATTGAATGCAGGGGCACTACTCTTGCTCATGTGCTGGTTGACACAGGTTCCTCATTAAATGTGCTGCCCAAGAAGGCTCTGGATAGGCTGGATTGTGAGGGTCTAGAGCTCAAACCAAGTAGCATTGTTGTCCGGGCCTTTGACGGGTCCAAAAGAATGGTGCATGGTGAAGTGGACATCCCAATCAGGGTTGGGTCACAAGTATTTGATTCAAAATTCTATGTGATGGACATCCATCCGTCCTATTCTTGTTTGCTGGGTCGCCCGTGGATCCACAAGGCTGGAGCTGTAACCTCCACATTGCATCAGAAGCTCAAGTACCCGGTCAGGGGGAAGATCGTAACAGTGCAAGGGGAAGAGGAGTACATGGTCAGCCACCTCAACTCCTTCAGATATGTAGAAATGGATGGGGAGTTCATTGAAACCCCCTTTCAACATTTTGAGGAGGTACCACCAACCTTGGCAACAGCAGAAGATGAAGAGGTTTCTCCTATGAAGATGGCCTCCTTAAAGGACGCCCGGGCTGTGATCGAAAGAGGTGAATGTGCAAACTGGGGCAAGCTCCCTGATCTTACTCCGAAGACCAACAAATTTGGGCTGGGTTTCACCACGGAAGCTCAGAAAGCGGTGCGCAAGGCAAGAATTGGAAGACCTCCGTTGCTCATCACTCAGCATGGAGTGAATGCTATTGGAGAGGAAAATGAAGTGGGAGAGTCAGAGTTCGATAGCTGGATCTACCCAACGGCCGACGGTGGATTGACCAATTGGACTGCTAAAGATTTTACACCAATAACTTTTGTCTCCCAGTAATGAATTTCTTTGTTTTTTGATTTGTAATAAACAATAATTTGAGACTATATGGCCCGGTGTCTTACCCGGGGCACCGTGGTTTTATTTATGAGGGCTTTTGTTTGTCACCATCATATATCATGAATAAAAGCATTGGACGTTTTTCACAATTCAAATTTTGCGCTCCTTTTCTTTCCTTTCTTTACATATTGCAAAACAGCTGTATTTACACACACACTCACTCATACAGGTTTCAATCCACTCTGGATCTCACTGGTAACGACTCTGCTACTGCCAGTTATGACTTCGAAAATCCGATCAACTTGGCCGCAGACGAAGGTGAAGATGATTGCGAAGTGCCTGGTGAACTTGCAAGATTGATACAACAGGAAGAGAGGGCAATTCAACCCCATGAAGAGCCAGTGGAAATAATAAACTTGGGTACAGAGGAAGACAAGAAAGAGGTGAAGATTGGTGCCAACCTAGAACTCAGCGTGAAGCAACGGTTGACTCAGATGCTACAGGATTATAAAGAAATCTTTGCCTGGTCCTACGAAGATATGCCCGGATTAGATACCGACATTGTGGTCCATCATTTACCAACTAAAGAAGATTTCCCTCCGGTTAAGCAAAAGGTTCGTCGGATGCGTCCAGAAATGTCCGAGAAGATTAAAGCCGAGGTTATGAAGCAGTTTGATGCCGGGTTTCTTGCAGTAACTTCTTACCCTCAGTGGGTTGCTAATGTGGTGCCGGTACCTAAGAAGGACGGCAAGGTCAGGATGTGTGTTGATTACAGGGATCTGAACAGGGCCAGCCCCAAGGATGACTTCCCTCTACCCCACATTGATGTCCTTGTTGATAATACAGCTCAGCATAAAGTGTTCTCTTTCATGGATGGTTTTTCAGGCTACAATCAGATCAAGATGGCACCTGAAGACATGGAAAAGACTACCTTTGTTACTCAGTGGGGCACCTTCTGTTACAAGGTCATGCCGTTCGGGTTAAAGAATGCTGGGGCAACCTACCAACGTGCCATGGTTACCTTATTTCATGATATGATCCATCATGAGATAGAAGTGTATGTGGACGACATGATCGCTAGGTCCCAGACTGAGGAAGAGCACCTAGATCATCTGCAGAAGTTGTTCGACCGGTTGAAACTGTACAAGCTGAGATTGAACCCGAACAAGTGCACCTTCGGGGTAAGATCTGGGAAGTTGCTAGGCTTCGTGGTCAGTGACAAGGGAATTCAAGTGGACCCTGATAAGGTCAAAGCCATTCAAGAGATGCCAGTTCCTAAGACAGAGAAGGAAGTCAGAGGCTTTCTAGGACGTCTGAATTACATTGCTCGGTTCATCTCACATTTAACTGCTACCTGTGAACCAATCTTCAAGCTGCTGAAGAAAGATCAGGTAGTATGTTGGAATGATGAATGTCAGGCTGCTTTTGATAGAATCAAAGAATATCTCCAAGAACCACCCATCCTTATGCCACCAGTGGAAGGGAGACCTTTGATACTTTATCTGACAGTGCTTGATAATGCAATGGGGTGTGTGCTGGGGCAGCATGACGAGTCTGGCCGAAAAGAGCATGCCATTTATTACCTTAGCAAAAAGTTTACCGACTGTGAAACCCGATACTCACTGCTTGAGAAAACTTGCTGCGCTTTGGTATGGGCTGCTCGCCGGCTGAGACAGTATATGCTGACTCACACTACCTTGTTAATCTCAAAAATGGATCCTATAAAGTATATATTCGAAAAGCCTGCTCTGTCTGGGAGAATTGCAAGATGGCAGATGATCTTGACGGAATACGACATTCAGTACACGACCCAAAAAGCCATCAAGGGAAGTGTATTGGCAGACCACCTAGCACATCAAGCTGTGGATGACTACCAATCAATGAACTTCGAGTTTCCAGACGAAAGCATTATGATAGTAACTGATTGTGAAATACCCGGACCGGATGAAGGACCTGAACCAGGATCCCGATGGTCTATGCACTTTGACGGAGCCTCCAATGCTTTGGGAAATGGTATCGGTGCCATAATCGTATCTCCACAGGGTACTCATACTCCACTCACCGCCCGGATGTGTTTCAACTGTACCAACAACATGGCGGAGTATGAAGCGTGTATTATGGGTCTTCAAGCTGCGATCGACCTGAGGATCAAAGTTCTGAGTGTCTTCGGAGATTCCGCTCTCGTGATCAATCAGATCAAAGGAGAGTGGGATACGAAACACCCAAACTTGATTCCTTACAGAGAATGCGTGTTGGCCCTGATCCCCCACTTCACAGAGATAACATTTGAGCACTTTCCAAGAGAAGAGAATCAGCTGGCGGACGCGTTGGCTACAATGTCTTCAATGTTCAAGGTTAAATGGGACAACGAAGCTCCCCGGATCACCATCTGGAAACTGGACGAACCGGCATACTGTTGTGATCTCGAAACTGAATTGGTAACTGAGAAGCCTTGGTACCACGAAGTGAAGAAATATCTGGAAGCACAGGAATACCCTGAGGGAGCATCTGTCAATGATAAGAAATTTCTGAGGAGGTTTGCAGCCAAGTTCTTTCTTAGCAATGGCATCTTGTACAAGCGAAACCAGGATTCAACCCTACTGCGTTGTGTAGATAAGACTGAAGCAGATAGAATAATGGAAGAGCTACATGATGGGACCTTTGGTACACACTCCAGTGGACACAACATGGCAAAGAAGATCCTACGGGCAGGGTATTACTGGTCTACCATGGAAGCTGACTGTTACCAACATTCCAGGACGTGCCATAAATGCCAGATCTACGCAGACAAGGTGCATGTTCCTCCGGTTCCCCTGAATGTTCTGACTGCGCCTTGGCCGTTTGCAATGTGGGGCATAGACATGATCGGTGAGATTAAACCTACGGCATCCAATGGACATCGCTTCATCCTAGTGGCGATTGATTATTTCACGAAGTGGGTTGAGGCAGCATCCTATGCCACGGTAACCAAGACTGTTGTAGCACGGTTCATTCGGCACAATCTGATCTGTCGGTACGGTGTCCCTGAGCGGATTATCACAGATAACGGTACCAATCTGAACAATAAGATGATCACTGAGCTCTGCGAACAATTCAAGATACAGCACCACAATTCTTCTCCTTACAGACCGAAGATGAATGGGGCTGTAGAAGCAGCTAATAAAAACATCAAGAAGATCGTGCAGAAGATGACAGTAACGTATAAAGATTGGCACGAGATGTTACCGTTCGCTCTGCATGGGTATCGTACTTCAGCTAGGACGTCAACCGGGGCAACTCCTTTCTCTCTGGTTTATGGCATGGAGGCAGTCTTGCCAATCGAGGTACAAATTCCTTCTCTCCGGATAATGAAGGATGCAAATCTGAACGAAGATGATTGGATCCAGACACGACTTGATCAACTCAACCTTATTGACGAGAAGAGACTTGCTGCTATCTGTCATGGTCAGACGTATCAGAAACGAATGATCAGGGCATTTAACAAAAAGGTCAGACCACAGGAATATCAAGTCGGGGATCTGGTGATCAAGCGAATCATCCTTCCTCAGAGTGATCCAAGGGGCAAATGGACCCCTACGTACGAAGGGCCATTTGTGGTTAAGCATGTGTTCTCAGGAGGAGCAATGATATTAACCAACATGGATGGTGACGACCTTCCTCACCCCGCCAATGCAGACATAGTTAAAAAATACTACGCATGAAAAAAGACCCGCTAGGCTGACATGTCTAGGCAAAAATTAGGGCTTCCCGTCGAACCAAAAGGGTTCGGGCAAAATGAAGGGATGAAAATGAAAAAATCTGTACACCCGGCAAGTCGAAAACCTGAAAAGGCGGCTTGGGCAAAAATGGGTATCCCGGTGGACTGAAAACCCGAAAGGGCAGTCCAGGCAAAAATTAGGGATAAAAGCGTAATACTATGTCTCATTGGATCACTTTGCATCCAGAATCCGGTATCTACATCAAGACGGCATCGATCAGTCAGCCTCACCTTCAACCAAGGTCACCAAGTGATGAGACGCTCGGAGTTATAAAGGCTATAGCAGAGTTGAAACCCAGTGGATCATTCATATTTCACACAGCTGTTTTAATTTCTTTTGTACAAAACTTGTATAAACTCTTTTGCTCGGCGACGTTCTCTTACTAGGACGTCAGCCTCTTGTACACAAAACGCCTATTCACAGGCTATTCAAAATCAATACAAATATACTTTTCAGTTAAACGTGCCAACTGTTTTTCTTTTTCTGTTTTGTTTTGCGAAGAACGTCCAAGGTTCAATTTGTGATATATGCATTGATAATAATTTGCTAACTCATAAATATTTGCATACGAAACAAAGAATTAATTGTAGGTGACACTGGAAACAGGGGCAATAAAGAGTTGTCTAAGCAGTCTAATTGTTCTATCCTCCAAGGTACCAAGGTAGGTTCAGTTAAAGAACCTAAACAGACATATCAAATTCCCCAGAGGACAGCAAGTCAGTGCATTCTTCCCTAAACAAAGTTAACAAGTCTCAAGGAAATTGGGTATCCTCCAATAGATCCCAATATTCCCCAGCAGCATATATTCTTAACAAGCATCCCCGGCAGTCTTGGTCTAAAGATTGTTCCCCGGCGGCATACATCAACATTCAAAGGAATCACTTCCCCAGCATATCAAAACTCCCCAGAAGAGTCCAATCCAGTTTCCCCAGGAAAATTGGAATTCATCTCTCCAAGCAGTAAGCTTATCCCCAGTAGATTCTGGAAGCTTATCCCCTCGCAGAGCACGAACGCGTCGTCCGGCTTTATTCAAAGAGTTATTTCCTTAACAGGATATAACTGGGTTATCCTCAGCCAAAAGCCACGGAAAGGCCATCGTCAACATAGTTCTTTCCTATCCCCAGCGAAGTCCATTAACACTTCCAATACAACAACGATATCCCCAACAGAGTTGCTATCAACATTCAGCAAGGCATCACTCTTCCCACAGAGTATTGCTTTCCAGCATGATCGTTAGAGTATCTTTTCTCCCTGCAGAATCTTCCATTCGCCAAGTTTATTCCGCAACGGAGTCATCTTCTCCTACCGGTATCCTTGCCACTATCATCCCCAGCGGAAGGGAAATCTATTCTTCGACATCAGCCCGGGATACGACTTCCTGGCACCCGTCAAAGAGTTTACGTTCCTAGACGAAAACATACATAAAACATCACGTACATCATTATAGCATGCATAACGCACTGCATCATACAAATCTCATCTATGTTGAGAACATCATTGCTTGATCCATATCATGCATTGCATATGACTGACTTTTACCTTTCAGGGAAGATCCAGTTAAGTTCTCAAGCTACATTTCAAGACCTAGACTGGTTCAGTCAAAGGCCTTCTCTGGTTCAGTTAAATCGTCCCAAGATTTTCCTGATGCTTATCCCTTTGAAGACATTTCAAGACCTAGACTGGTTCAGTCAAAGGCCTTCTCTGGTTCAGTTAAATCGTCCCAAGATTTTCCTGATGCTTATCCCTTTGAAGACATTTCAAGACCTAGACTGGTTCAGTCAAAGGCCTTCTCTGGTTCAGTTAAATCGTCCCAAGATTTTCCTGATGCTTATCCCTTTGAAGACATTTCAAGACCTAGACTGGTTCAGTCAAAGGCCTTCTCTGGTTCAGTTAAATCGTCCCAAGATTTTCCTGATGCTTATCCCTTTGAAGACATTTCAAGACCTAGACTGGTTCAGTCAAAGGCCTTCTCTGGTTCAGTTAAGTCGTCCCAAGATTTTCCTGATGCTTATCCCTTTGAAGACATTTCAAGACTTAGACTGGTTCAGTCAAAGGCCTTCTCTGGTTCAGTTAAATCGTCCCAAGATTTTCCTGATGCTTATCCCTTTGAAGACATTTCAAGACCTAGACTGGTTCAGTCAAAGGCCTTCTCTGGTTCAGTTAAATCGTCCCAAGATTTTCCTGATGCTTATCCCTTTGAAGACATTTCAAGACCTAGACCGGTTCAGTTAAATCGTCCCAAGATTTTCCTGATTGCTTATCCAGTCAAAGGCCTCTCTGGTTCAGTCAGATCGACCTTAAGATCTCTCTGATTCTTATCCCAGTAGAAGACACCCCAGATTTTTCTCAACGAGCGTTGTTGAAGTTAAAAGTCGCCCAAGGCTCTCTTACCATTCATGCTAAGGAAGTAATCATCCCTGGTTCTTTCATTGCTGTTTGAAGCTCCAGACTCAGCTCCTGTAACCAGTCAGGACACATCTATACCAGGCATCTAAAAAATCAGCTCCTGCAACGTGTCAGGTACTCATTTTTCTGTTTTGCAGGTATGCAGGATCTCGCTAAGGAATCTCCTACGCGATCAACATCCGGATGGCATCTATAAGCCCATCATCCGATCCAGCAAACATCCAGATGGCATCTATAAGCCCATCCCCATCATTGCTAACATGTGAGCGCAAATTTCCGGGCACTCTAATGTCCAATCATCTTTTACCATCGGATTACGAAAGGCACGTCAGCCAATCTGCATCCTCAGGTCTAAGAAGATTGAACAGGGGCAACTGTTATACCCCAAAATTTGCCCTCCCATATTCCTCAAGAAATTGCCAAGCCAAGCTACAAAATTCTCCAAGGGTTGTGCAGTGCAACAGTCTCCCATACAGTCAAAATTAGGGTTTCAAGTCTGATCAAGAAAAGGAAGTTTTCAAGGGGCTCAATCAAGTCTCATATGCTTACAAACATGGTCAAACATCCCCATATCAAGTTTCAAGGCATTCAGCTCAAGATTGCACAGTCAAAACCCTGAATTGCACTACAGTCAACTGTAGGGGCAAAATGGTCATTTGACAGTCAAAAGTTCAAATTTTTGGTCAACATATCATTTTGAAGCCACAAACATCATTTGATCAATGCTTGATCATGATTCTCAAAATTTGGCTCAGAAATCATCAAAGATGCAAAAGTTGCTATATTTGGACAGCTGAAAAAGTCAACTGAAATTGACCAGGGCATAACTTTCACATGGATTATCAGAAAAATTCCATCCAAAGCTCATTTTGAAGAGAAAGACATTTCCTACAACTCATCTTCATGCTTCAAGTCCAAGAAATGCTCTCACAAAAAGTTATCAATTTCAACATTACAGGTCATTTTCAAAAGTCAACAAAAAGGGACTTTAAGTCAAAGACCATAACTTGAGATTGGTAAATCAAAATGACATGGGACCAAAGGCATTGGTTAAAGGACTCAAAGACCTTTCCAAAATGTCCAAGAACATGTGAAAAGCTTAAAAATTGAGCAAGTTATGCCTTGTAGAAGTTGGGAAATTTTTGTGAAATGGCAAAAGTCAACTATCCTTGAAAATCCAATTTTGACAAAAGGGCCCCATTTTTCTCACTTTGTTCATCCTTGTCATGCTACACACGTGGCCCATGATTAGTTTCAAGACCAAATATTGATTTTTTATTTTATTTAATTTTTGATGAGTTAATTCATTTTAATTCTTTGAAAATTCAAATAAAATTTAAAAATCAATGAAATGGTGTCATATGAATTTGGACAAGTTTTATGTATCATGAACCAACTCAAAAATCAGGCTAAGGTTCATTTGCATACTAGGTCTAGGTTTTGGCTAAAAAGAAGGAAAATGGTTAATGGAAGAAAACCCTAAGGCCAATTCTCTAACAAGCATGAATTAAGGAGAGTTAGCAAGCCAATTCCACTCCAGCCTAACCCCTAAGTCAAACCCTAACCACAATATGCCATATGCTGCGCTGAAAAAGCCATTGGACATTTGAAATTTTGGCCATAAAATGCAAAACTGAAATCAGTGCTAGGGATCTTCTCAAGCCTTAATTTTTGTACCAACAGCTTCCTGAGTCAATTTTGAACGTATCCCAAATCATAACATCTTCCAAAACTCCTTGAACTGGTATCCACGAGTCCAACTGCTTCTTAAAAATTTTGAAATCATGTAGCACGATTCAAGCACATTCTTGCAGTTTTTTTTAGATATTCATACTCACAATGATGTTTCCAAGCTGACCAATGCATTTGATTTCATTTTTGTGCCATAAATATGAACTTGCCATTTTCGAATTCTAGGTTTACAGCTTTCTCAAATTAGGGATTTTGCCTAGGGGAAAAATTAGGGCCCATGACCACCATGGTTGAACTCAGCATCTTGAGACGAAGAAGAAGACATACTCGCGCCTAATTTATATAAGGAAACGAGCTATTCGCTATTTTTTTGTAGCTTACCTAATGCAACGCTTCAAAACCGTTGCTTTATTTGTTTATGTTACAGGGGACACGAGGAAGAAGAAGACGTGTCCACCAGCGATTTGTCCATTCAAAGTTCGCGCGCTTCAAGTCACTAGCGTGTTGCTTTTATTTTATATGATTTATTTGTTTATTATATAACGAATGAATTAACTAGCTCAGCTGGCCAAGACACGCGCATGTAACCACAATGACCTGGGTTCAAGTCCCAGGTCCTGCAAAAATTCAATATTATTTTTCCTTTCCAGGTTCCATGCAACGCTCACATTGATGCTCACCATACTCCATCAGGATTCAACCTCCACGTGTCCCAGGGCCTCAGATCCATGGCCAAGATGAAGAGTGCACCATACATTCAGTCAAATGCATTACACTGGATCAAAAAAGTCAACAAATTCTCACAAATAACTGGGCCAGGCTTCTCAAAACTGCACCTCCAATTCTGGGGTCTACCCCCCCCTCCTGGTTCTATCTTTTTTTCTTTTTTTAATTTTCTTTATATTCTATTATTTTTAAATTTACTTGTGTTTTATTTTCTTATTTAATTAATTCTTACAAAAATGCAAAAACATTAAAAATACAGAAAGGACAAAAAAAAATATAATTAATTTTGATTCTTTTTTTAAATAAATTAAAATGTAACTCATTTAGTTTAATTAGGTTTTAATTTTAATTTTAATTCTTTTTTCATAATAAAAATCCAAAAAATGTAGAATTAGGTTAATTATTAATTTTTTATATCCTTTTTTAATTTTTTCCTTTTTCTCAACAATATTATTATTTATTATTTATTTTCTATAAATCAAAAATTGTACATAAATTAGTTTAGAATTTAATTAGGTTAGAAATTAAATCTTTTTTCATAATAAACTCAAAAAATGATAGAACTAGGATTTTAATTTTAATTAACTTTTTCTCTTTTTTCTTTTAAACCTAAAAAACACAAAAACATTATTTTTCATTTAATTTTTAATTTCCTTGATTAATTTTAATTATTTGTAAAAGGGTCCAACGCCCTAATTTTGTTTAGTCTTTATTTCGCGCATTTATTTTACATTGTTTAAATACCTCTGTATATGCCCCAAAGCCATGTAATTTAAAACTCTCGGACTTTTATTTATTCGCTTTATCTACTTTCAGTCAAATCGGGTTCGGTTTTTTTGGCGATGTGGACCCGCGCCGGTTGTAATAGTTTAGATTTATTTTCTCGCAAATATAACTGTTAATAAATATGCATGAAAGAATGAATGCCCAAAAATAAAATCAAATCGTTAGATCACAAATACATGACAAGACAAACAATGAACTGAAAATGACACACAATTCGCACACACCACCCCTAGGGTACGCCTCACTGTTGCCTTTCGAAAGGTGGCCATCGAGTAGAAAACGTCTTAGTAAGTCCTCATGGTCCGGGAACCTGGCATGAGGGTAGCTTCTAAGGTGTCTTCCCATTGCTCCGGTGATCACCACGTCCCTAAAACTCGAATTGACCCGAACACCTCCAATGGTGGTGCTACCTACCTCTCAATGGTGGGATGGTACTACCTTAAAGGACATTTACACAGACGAATTCCTTAGGGTAGGTAGGTTCTCAAGGGTACTTGCTCTAATTTCAAAAAACAAATCAAAATACTTTTCACACCAACACTTTCAAAAACTTTCAAAACAAACTTTTCAAACACTCTGACGTACGAGTTGAATCGAAACTTTTCAAAGAATATTTTTGAAACCCACATTGAAAAGCAAGCAAACATTTTTGAAAACACATTGAGCAAGTACCTAAGAGCCCATGGATAACCATGGATAGAAAGGGTGCTAACACCTTCCCTTTCTATAACCTACCTCCCGAACCGAGAGCAATCTCTTTAAGGAATTTTTCTGTGCTTTTGTCCTTTCCAATTGGAGAAAATAAAAGACGGTGGCGACTCTTGCTTACCGCGACATTTCGCGAACCAGCTTTAAAACAGTCAGTTCCAGATCCACCGATCACACTAGGGTTGAGTCCCCATATACATTCAATAATTTAATTCTCATATCGATGGAAGCTTTTAGACCCATGATGCATGCTTCGTACTCGGCCATATTGTTGGTACAGTCAAAACATAATCTGGAGATAAAGGGCGTATGGAAACCCTTGGGAGATATAATCACAGCACCAATTCCATTACCAAGTTTGTTGGAAGCTCCATCAAAAACCATAGTCCATCACGATCCGGTTTCAGGTCCTTAATATGGTCTAGGTTCTTCATAATCAGTAACTAGCATGATATTCTCATATGGGAACTCAAAATTTGTAGATTGGCAATCATCCACAGCTTGATGAGCCAAATGATCTTCCAGTACACTTCCTTTTATTTCCTTTTGAGTAGTGTACTGAATGTCGTATTCTGTCAAGACTATTTGCCAACTTTCTATTCTTCTGGAGAGAGCGAGTTTCTTGAATATGTATTTTATTGGATCCATCTTAGAGATCAACAAAGTAGTATGATTCAACATATATTATCTTAGTCGGCGAGCAGCCCATGCCAAAGCACAGTAAGTTTTCTCCAGAAGTGAGTATCTTGTTTCACATTCGGTAAACTTTTTTCTAAGTTAGTATATTGCATGACCTTTTCGAACAGACTCGGCATGTTGCCCTAATACACACCCCATTGAGTTCTCTAATATTGTCAAGTACATGATCAGATGTCTTCCTTCAACTGGTGGCATCAAAATTGTAGGTTCCTGAAAGTACTCCTTGATTTTGTCAAGGCTATCTGACAATTGTCATTCCACTTCACTACTTGATCATTCTTCAGTATTTTAAAGATTGGCTCACAAGTAGCGACCAAATGTGAAATAAATCTGGAAATGTAGTTCAATCGTTTCAAGAAGCCTCTGAATTCCTTCTCAGTACGGGGAGCTAGCATTTCTTGAATGGATTTAACCTTATCGGGATCAACTTTAATACCTTTACCACTAACGACGAAACCTAGGAGTTTACCGGATCTTACCCCAAAGGTGCACTTTTTTGGATTCCACCTCAACTTGTACTTCTTTAATCTCTCAAATAGCTTGTACAGGTGGTCAAGATGTTCTTCTTCAGTCTAAGACCTGGCTATCATGTCATCAACGTAAACCTCTATTTCATGATGGATCATATCATGGAACTAAACTACCATAGCACGCTGATATGTTGCACCGACATTATTCAAACCAAAAGGCATAACTTTGTACCAGAAAGTGCCCCACTGTGTGATAAAAGTAGTTTTCTCCATGTTTTCTGGTGCCATCTTGATTTGATTATAACTAGAGAAAGCATACATGAAGGAAAATACTTTGTGCTGAGCGGTGTTATCAACCAGAACATCAATATGCGGAAGCGGAAAGTCATCTTTGGGGCTTGCCTTATTCAAATCCATGTAGTCTATACATATACGGACCTTACCATTCTTCTTAGGTACTGGAACCACATTTGTAACCCACTGAGGATAGAACGTAACATCTAAGAAACCTACATTGAACTGCTTCATGACCTTAACTTTGATCTTTTCAGACATCTCGGGATGCATACGACGAACCTTCTGCTTTATAGTAGGACAACCTTCCTTCATCGATAGACGATGAACCACAATGTTAGTATCAAGCCCTGGCATGTCCTCATAAGACCAAGCAAATATCTCAACATAGTCACGTAAAATCTGGATTAACCTCTTTTTGACAATTCCTTCTAGGTCGACACCTATCTTGATTTCTTTCTTGTCTTCTTCAATACCCAGGTTCACAACCTCGATTGGCTCTTCATGAGGTTGTATGGCTATTTCCTCCTGTTCTAATAGTTTAGCAAGCTCTCCAGGTACTTCACAATCTTCCTCACCTTCGTCCTCAGCTTGGTAGATTGGATTTTTGAAGTCATAAGTGGAAATAGCATAATTGTTATCAATGGGACCCAGGGTGGACGTGGATCTGCAATTTCTTATGTGGTTGTATGTAAGAACACATAGTTATTTTGAAAGCAATAAAGTAAAATAAAGACAAAGAGCGCAAAATTTGAATGCAAACGTCCAATGATTTATTAAATTAAAATATGTGGATGAAAAATGACAATCCTAACAAATGGACCATTGTGCCCCGGGTAAGGCACAAGGCTTAAAGTTATTGTTCAAATTACATAACCAAAAACTTGAAAGCAAGAAATCAGAAAATAGAATTTACTCCTGACTAAAGGAGATTAGTATAAAGTCTTCAGCCTTCCAATTATTGAGCCCACTGTCGGTAGTAGGGAAAATCCAATTGTCTATGTCACAGTCACTATCAGCGTCTTCCACAACGTTGACTTGATTTTTGTGAACTCCATTGTTGTTGATGCGGAATGGAGATCTCCCGGAATTAGCACGAGCATGACGAACAACCCTTTGAGCCTCTGAGGTGAAACCCAAACCAAATTTGTCGGACTTGTAAGGAATGTCAGGAAGCTGACCCCAAATAGTGCCACCACTTTCTTCTACCACGACCTTAGCGTCTTTTAGAGAAGCCATTCTTGGTGGAATCTTGGAAACCTTAGGTGTTGTACCCCAAAATTTTCCCTCCCATTTTACTCAACATATGTTCATTGAGATCCTCAACTTGCTCAAGGATGCCAAAGAGTTGACCAGACAAACTCTCTCTCCTAAAGCAATGAACCTCCAATTAGGGTTTCCATTTTCATCAAGATGGGTAAGCTCAAAATGCCTCATATGTTCTCCATAGTCCTAATATGTTCTCAAGACCATCCATGTCAAGATTCATGCCTTGCACAAGAAGTTTGCTCAGTCAACTGCTCAAATGCCTGAAAATCAACTATATTAGGTCAAAAGTCAATTGTGGCCCAAATACAGTCAAACTTCAAGATTATTGTCCAACGTCAACATTTTGAAGTTATTTCCATCATTTGATCAATTTTTGATCATGATTCCTCAAGAAATGCTCCTAATTCATCAAAAGTCAAAAATGGCAAATTAGGGTTTCTATTGGAAAAGTCAACTAAACTTTGACCAGGCATAACTTTCTCATACTTTATCAAATAAATTTCCACCAAATCTCATATTGAATAGAATCTCATTCCCTACAAATTCTCTTCATACCACAAGTTCAAGAGATGCACCATTTGAAAGATACAAGCTCATACATTATAGGTCATTTTCAAAAAGTCAACAAAAGCCAGTTTTTGCCAAGACCTTTTACATCAAGATAGTATCTTCAAATGCAAAATTGATAAAAATAGGGATTGAAGTAGACATCTTGGGATTTCCAAAAAGTCCAAGATCATCATCATGAGATAAAAATTGAGCAAGTTATGGCTTTCCCAAGTTGGGAAAATTTTGGAAATTTCAAGAATGGTGCATTGAGCAAATTTGAATTTTTGAGTCAATGGCCTAACTTTTTAAAGTTCAAACATCTTCCTAAGCTTATAGAGGACCCATAATTTCATTCCCACCTTGCCTTGCTTTTTTCAGCTATTTTATTCATATTTATTTTGATTTTATTCACAAAAATACAAAATAAATTATATAAAATAATAAATGGTGGATCATGACAATTGCGCTTGTGTTTTGATTCAGCTTTAGGCACATAATTTCGTGCTAAAATGACCAGATACATTCAAGCAAGATAAGGCATGTTTTGACAAAATTGGAAGGCCTTGAATGTGTTTGATTTTTGTTGGGAAACATTGAGTTATGTCCATGATTCTTTCCCTTTAATGGTGTCTCCTCACTCCACACTATATATACAGCATCCCTGCAATCCATTTATGCCCCATATAGCCTGGAGAACCCCTGCCACTTTGCAAAAAAAGTCACAAAGTTTCCAACTCGAAATTCAATTTCCAGCCTCCATTACTCCAAACCAAGGTTTCTAGTCCACTCCTGGAGACTCCTTGAATCTATTCCAACCATTTTCAAGCCTTGAAATGCACCAAAACACTGCAACCAAGTCACACGGTTTGCATCTTTTTTCCATTTTAATTTGTTTAATTCATGCACTATAAACTCATTTTAATCATGCATTACTGACCATGCTCGTATTTGCAAGCTATTTGTGTGGTTTGATTTGATGTTTGGCGCAGGGATTGAATATCACCATTGTTAGAGTTCCAAGCTTAAAATTGGGATTTCTGGATTTAGCCAAAATTAGGTCTAACCAAGGGGCTCGTGCTGCGCAGGAGGCTGAGGGAAACTCATCCATGGCCTTACCATGAATTTATTATGCATGTTGTTATTGTTTTGAATGTGGGTTTTTTAGTGACGGATAAAAAACTGCCGCTATCGGTACATTGATCTAAAACGACGGACATAGGTGGAAGACAATTGCGTGGCAGCCTCCTAATGGCTCGTTTGAATCAGCGCGCCATTTTTTTGTTTATATACTATTGACCTTTTTTTATATATTATTATTGAATGATTTTATACAATGAATGACCATCCAGCTCAGTTGGTAGAAAAGCGCTTTGTGAAGGGAAGGGACCTGGGTTCGAGTACCAGGTCCATTATTTTATTTTTCTAACAATCGTTGATTGCAGATCCAGTGTATACTAGCTACATAAGGCCAGTGTATGCTTCCAGATCATAGCCATCAGATCTTGGTCAATCTGGATCAAGAGGCTTCAAACGTGCAAGCGCACCATATGCCCTTAAGGTTGCTCCTCACTGAATCAAGTCAGCTGATGGGCTTCTCCTAAATGGGCCAAACATTTTCAGCAAATATACCCCTCATTTGCTCTTGACAGCCAGGCCCATTTTCTATATTTTTGTTATTTATTTTCTTTTTTTCTTTGGTTATTATTTATTAGTTTTCAAAAATCTTTTTTTTTCTTAATGATAATAAAATCAAAAAATAAATAAATAAATTTAAGTTTTTTCCAAATTATTTTAATTAATTAATTAATTACTTTAATTTTTTTTATCAAATTAAAATCAATTAGACTTAAGTTCACTTTAATTTAATTATTCTCATATAAAAAATGCATAAAAATATTAGAATTAGGTTAATCTCATTTCAAAATTATTTTCTTAAATTAAGTTCAGGCTTAACTTATTTATTTTTAATAAATAAAAACCAAACCAAAAAAAAAGATTTTTCTTGTTTACTTAGAGTTTTTCTTAGGTTTTTTTAGGCATATTATTTTATCTCGCGTGCGTTATTTTACTTCTCGCATTTTATACAAATAATGTAATTGATTATGGGATGTAATAGGCTAGGTTTAAAATTCTACTTTTTTTTATTTCTTGCACTTTTCTTATGTAAATGTCCCAAGGCCTTGTAATAGCTAGGGTTTTAATTTCTTGCACTTTATTTTCCGCAATTATAAACTGCCTAGATGTATGGATAATAGGATTGAATGGCAAGATAAATCAATTTAAAACAGTAGAAAACCCTAAATGCGCAAGATAAATGAAACTGAAATCAAACACTTGCACATGCTCACTCCTAGGGTTTTGCCTCACTTGGTTACCTCAGAAATAATGGTCGTGTCCCTTGAACGTAGGGATATCTTAGCAATGACCCACGATTCAAAAGTAGTCATCAAGATCATAGTCCCTCCTTCTCCCTCGAGTTGCCTACGAGAAATGATCTTATGACGATAGTCCCTTCGAAATGCTAAGGTATCCTTACTTGTTGCCTTCAGTGGCCATCTCTCCCTTTCAAATGTCCCTTAAAATTCCAACGACAGGGCTACCTACTCCTTAATAGTAGGATAGCATTGTCTAAAGGAAACAAAAATGAACAGACTTTTTTTGAGTAGGTAGAAAACTCTTAAGTACTTGCTCAAAACAAAAACTCTTTCGCACAAACACTTTTCAAAAACAGTTTTCAAAACAACTTCATCACACTCTTGAGGGAAGATACAAGGGTTATCACGAAGTAAAACAAATTTTTTTCAAAACAAGCACACACAAGAAATTTTAAAAATGAGCAAGTACCTAAGAGTCTGTGGATAACCATGAATAGAAAGGGTGCTAACATCTTCCCTTTCTATAATCTACCCCTCGTACTCAGAAACATCTCGAAAAAGGTTTTTTCTGTTCTTTTTCCTTTTCCTTGGTTGGATGAAATAAAAGTCGGTGGCAACTCTTTCTTACCGCAATTTGAAAATACAAAATGCAAACCAGTATAATAGTCAGTTCTACCACTGTATCACATTAGGAACAGTAGGATCAACTTTAGCAACGGGGGTTGTCTGAGGAATAACTTCAAAGGTATGGCAAGGAGTCTCGAGGAATTCACCATCCATCTCGACATACTTGAAGGAGTTAAAATGGCTCACCATGTATTCTTATTTGCCTTAAACTGTAATGATTTTTCCTTTCATGGGATACTTCAACTTTTGGTGTAAAGTAGAAGTAACAGCGCCTGCCCCATGAATCCAAGGGCGTCCAAGCAAATAGGAATAGGTTGGATGAATGTCCATCACATAGAAAGTAGATTCGAAAACCTGGGAACCCACTTTGATTGGAAGATCAACATCTCCATGAACCATTCTCTTTGAACCATCAAAAGCTCTCACCACAAAATCACTGGGTTTTAACACAACCCCTTCATAGTCAAATTTGTCTAAAATAGCTTTTGGCAATACATTCAATAAGGAACATGTGTTCACCAACACATGAGATAAGGTAGTGCCCATGCACTCAATAGAGACATGCAGGGTCTTATTATGGTTCCTTCCTGTGGGAGTTAAATCAGTGTCAGAAAATCCTATCCCATTATCGGTTTTCAAACTAGCAACACAATTTTTGAACTGATCAACAGAGATTTCCTGCGGTACATGAGAAAATTTCAGAAACTTTACCAAAGCCTGAGCATGGGCTTCAAAGCACAACAACAAAGATAGCATTGATATTTTGGAGGGTTCTTCCCCAACTGTTCAACAATCTTATAGTCACTCTTTTGTATATTTGCAGTACTTCCTCCATCTCTTGCTTGGAGGTATCTTCAATAGTAACCTATTTCGGTGCCTCGATCTAGGCAGGCTCAGTCATCTATTTTTTCCTCGAGTCTCAATAGTTGATTTAGTAGAAGTGATACAAATTGGTGTAGTAACAGCCTTTCGAGAGAACTCTGGAGAAAAAACCCTTCCACTTATGGTAACCTTACTAGTCCCAATAATATTTCCAACATTGGGATCAATAACTTCAGTATTTTCATCTTCGACAGCCAATGGTTCTTGCATGACGCCATGGTAGTAGACATCGGCTCCATAATTCCAAGGGATAGCCTTGTTAGAGGAATATGGAATTGGCCCAGGTGCGGTAATGACAGAGGACTATTAGAAGTGATCCTTACAGGAGTACCGAAAATTGTAATCACATACAGGTTTTTAACCTTCAGGCTTTGAGACATATTTTTACATAAGTTCTCCACATAAGGAAACTTCTCAAATAGAATTACATGATCGTCTATCAAACATTGAATACCTTTTTCATAAGTACACAACCATTGGATTGGGATGTACAGCAGTAGCAGTTTTCAATGCAACCCGGAAATAAACCGGCTTGCAACATCTTCTTCTTAACCATCATCAGAAGAGTAGTCAAGTCACTCACAGCAGACACATAAGAATCATAATCAATAGCATTAACGCCATTGTCATGATTAGGCATAGTTGTAGTGATCACATTAGGAGTCTCAGGAGGATCAAATTCAATCTCCTTAAAGTCAATCATATCTTGAATCTTATTTTCCATAGCCCAAGAGCCATTAGTGCCATGTCCAGAATATTTTGAGTGATATGTACACCTTTCATTGGGATCGTAACTAGGAGAAGAAGTGTTGGGATTTTGAGGAGGATCCTTCAACGTAAGCAGCTCTTCCTTCAACATGTGTTTCAATGCTTGAGACAACGGCATGTTGATTTTTGTGAACTATCTCCTGGGTGCGACTTACCTATGCTGATTATTCCTTTGTTGTTGTTGCACTGGTGCAGGATTAGAGATCAGAATTGCCCCCATAGATTGGTTGTGGTCACTCTTATTACGACCCTTCTAGTCATACACAGCATTGGATTCTTTCTTACCATTGTATGACTTCTTTGCAATATTCGAAGATGTAGCCACCTGAATTTTACCACTTCTGATTCCATTCTCAACATGTTCCTCTGTCAATATCAGTTCAGTGAAACCAAATGAAGAACTTCCAAGTAGGTGATTATAGAAAGGACTTGTTAGTGTACTTCTGAACATTTCAACCAATTCCCTATTAGACAAAGGAGGATGAACTCTTCCTGCAAGATCTCTCCATTTATGTGCGTACTCTTTTAAGCCTTCCTCAGAACCCATGGACATACTTTGTAGTTGCATGCGAGTTGGTGCCAAATCAGAATTATATTGATACTGACTATAGAAAGCTTCATCCAAATCTTCCCAGGTATGGATATTGGTACCTTCAAGTTGATAATACCATTCCTATTGTGTTCTGTGATACGATGGGAGAACTGACTTGAGGGTTTTGTGTTTGATCGCAAATGTTGCGGTTAGCAAGAGTCGCCATCGACTTTTCTTTTATCTAAAAGGAAAGATGAAAAAGCACAGGAAAGACCTTTGAGATTATTTCTTGAATTCGGGGGGTAGATTATGAAAAGGGAAGGTATTAGAACCCTTTTCATCCATGGTTTTCCATGGGTATTACTTACTTGCTAGATCACTTGCTTTTGTTTGAAATTATGCTTTGTATGGTTTTTGAAAGTATTTTGTAAAGAGGCCATTGTTTAGGCAATCTTTATAATGATTCTTGTTCATAAGAATGTATACAAAGATGTTGATCTTTTGAAAATGTTTTCAAGTTTGTAAGATGTTTTAAAAGTGTAAGTGTTTGTTTTGAAAATAGAAAGGATGTTTGTTTTGAAGTGGAGCAAGTAATTTGGAGCAATCTACCTACTCAATGTCTTTCTTGTTCATTTTCTTTTCCTTTGACATTGTTGTCTTACCATTGATTTGGTAAACAACCCTATCTTTGGATGTAAACGGGACGGGCGTGGGTCATCGTATAACCATGATTAGCAATGTTTCAAGGTATCTTAGCATTATTTTGGAGGGACTAAGATCATTTGTAAGGCAACTTAGATAGCATCATCGAGGGACTATGATCTTGTATTTATTTGTTTTTGCTAAGATGCCTCACATGCATAATATGGTCATTTTGTATAAGGAAATCAAGTGGAATAACCCTAGGGGTGTTTGTGTGCAAGTGCATCATTTTCATGCTTGTTTTTGTCTTGAATTAGGGTTTTCTAGATATTGGTTTTAGTCTTTTCATACAAACCCTAATTACTAGCATACTATATAAAAGCGATAAATTGCGAAATTTAAAGTTACTACGCTATTACAACATTTGTGGGGAGGGGGTGTACAATTTGTAAATGGGGATTGCAAGAATTTAAACCTAATTAGTCTATTACAACCATATTGAATTGGTATGAACATACAAGGAATTGAATAAATATAAAGTATAAAAATGAATAAATGTACAAGGATGCAAAATGTAGAGAAAATGAATTTTGTTTAGTTTTCATGAAAAAAAGATTTTGTCTTAACCTAATTAAATAAAGAAAATAGTTAATTAAGTTTGAATTTATTAAGAAAAGATTTTAAATGAAAACCCTAATTCTATTAATTAATCAAAATAAATAAGTTTAAGAAAAGTATTTTTTTGGTATTTTTTATCTTGAAAATATTTATGGCATTATAAATCATTTTTAGTCATTTTTATATTAAAAATAATGTATTTTAAATGGTGTGAAAAATAAATAAATAAAAACATAATATTAATTAAGTTTACAAGATTATTTAATAAAATAAATAAAGTATAATAAATAAAAATATTTTTATGATAAAAATAAAATAAAATAAGTCAAAATATAAATATATCATTTTTTGTATTTTATGATTTATTGTATTTAGAAAAAATATATTTGAGAAAAGATGAATGAAAAATAAATAAATAAATAAATAACTTGGGCCAGGGGTGCCAAGAGTCAATATGGAGGTCAGTTAGCAAAAACAAAAATAAACCAGGCCCAAAGGGCCCAGCGCCTGCCAAACAAAAAAAGTAAGAATTGTAAAAATATGAAAAAAAAATGAAAAAAGGGTACCACTGGGGCTCGAACCCAGGTCCCATAGGTTACAGGCGTGCGCTTCTACCACTGGGGTGGCTATACATTCGTTAATACAAGTAAAACAATAAATATGTAAGGCAAAATGCACCCTGAAGACTTCATCTTCAACCTCCAGCCAGACCATCTATAACTTTCTCATTTCTCATTAAAAATGAAAACTGTAAACATGAAACTTGTAGCAAATTTTCTCACGATTCCAGAAATGTAAAATATTAAAATTATAGATCAAAGATAAGCAAGAATTTTGATGGCCCTAATCTGAACCCTAAAAAATTTCAGAAATTTCAGTTTCAAAATTCTCTAAGCTCAAGCAAAATTAATGGAAACTAAGGACATGGTTAGCTTCAGTGAAATGATATCTACATGTTTTATTCACAAATAAACTATTGATGATGTCTATATGAAGAGTTTCAAGTTGAGAAAACTTACCTCAAAACTGGAAATCGTGTTTGGAGTTTGAGCTTGTTTCAAGTGATGGTGATGATCAGGTTAGCTTCCTTGAGGTCCTAGGAAGCTAATGCAATGGTTTGCTCAAGTTGAGAGTGACTGAAATTACTTGGAGAAGTCAAGTTGTAGACTCTGTTTTTTGGTTATGGAAGTTATGGTAAATGGTGTTACAGTTCTGGAATAAGGATAGGCATGAGTTGTATTTGATGTAAGGAAGCTTTAGAAACTAAAAAGCCAAGAAACGCACAAGGGAAATGGGAGTTTGATGTTCAAGGTCAGAAACTGTGCAACAATGGAGTTTTTGGGAAATTTTTTATTTGAGAGAGTTTTGGTGTATTTCAGGGTGCTCAAGCTCGTGTCCTAGCTCACAAATAGTGACTCTATTTATAAGCAACAAGTTTGGAGTGCTCTAGTTGATCAGAATTCAAATTTACATGTTTAAGTTAAACATGTGATTTTTTGACAAAACAAGTTTCCATGCCTTGTGTACTTGCTAAGATAGAGTAATTATGATTTAAACAAGCTTGCTTCTGACTTTGTGGATGGAGTGTGATCATAGGGAACAAGTTAGAGGCTCAATGTGAACTTTATGCAAAAAGCTTGCTTTACAAGAATGGCATTGTTAACTTTGTGTCGTAAATGGAAATGCAACTTGGACAATAGCTCAATTGCTTGGATCAAAGCCCTAACAGCTGTGTAAACATTTAATTATAGAGTGAAAAACAAGTTTGAGGCCTGCAAAGCAAAGATTATGCAGCCTAGCATGGATTTGGTTCATGTGTTCATCAAAAATGACTTGTAATTCAAGTGACAAAACCCTAACTTTATCTCTTCGATTCTCCCTCCTCAAGAATGATCTCAAGGAATTATTGGACATTTTGGAAAGATTGCAATGTGATCTACAACCCATATTTGAATTTCTTTCGAAGATTCCCCTTGGAACTATATGAAAAAGTGCCATGAAGTTAGGTCAAAATCCTGACCAAATTAGGGCAAAATTTCACTAAGTGTTTAGTTTCATGACCACATGTTCATAAAATTATAACTTGAGATCCAAGAATTTTTGGAAGGAGTTATGTAAAGCAAAGTTTTAGATTTCATGGAGATCTACAACTTTAATGTTGGAAGTTTCTCTTGAATCATCTTGCATCATGGTGAAAATTTGGCTCAAATTTATGAAAAAACATGAAATTTCTAACACTTAGAAAAATTTCTAAGTTTAGAAATTTTGACTTTTCAAAATGAAATCTTGACTTTTTGATTTCTTGATTAATAAGTTTCATATTTTTACATGTTTTGATGAATTGTGATCCTTGGCACTTGAATTTGACCAAAAAGTCAAAGTTTGACTTTTTAGTATACATTTGACTTTTGATAAGTTGACTGAAAAATTCATCTGTCAATCCAATGGACTTGCAATGTTTTGAACCATGCCATTAGGTCAAAATGATTCAATTTGACTCTTGAGATCATGCCTTAAACCAATTGACCATTTTCTAGGTCAAAAATCAAAAATTGCCCTTTCTTAGTCAAAACCCGAATTTTGACCATTTTGCCCTTTTGGAGATTTGACCAAATTTCTTGAGGAGCTCTGGTCCAAACTTGATCACATATGAGTTTAAAATGTTGATGTGGATCAAAAATTATGAAGTTTGACTGTGAATTGGCCATAGTTTACTTTTTCCCTAATACAGCTGATTTTTAGGTCAAATGCTCAATTGACTGAGCAAAAGTGTGATCCAAGGCTTGAAACTTGACATGAGTAATCTTGGGGGTCCATAATGATCCATGAAAGTAATATGGGGCATTGGAAGTTCAAAAATCCTTGTGCAAACTCAAACCCTAATTTTGGTCATCAGTGCTTGAGGAGGTGTCTTGAGTTAATCAAACCATAGTGCAGTCTTGAGCCCAATGAGATCTTGTGAGTAAATTCTTGATAAGTGAGAGGGTAAATTTTGGGGTACAACATGTTCCAAACAGACTCTCTTGAAATAAATGCAACCACTATTTCTTGCCAGCAGTGTATGGTTAAATTTTCTGAACATATGATCTCAAATGCAACTCCGAGAAAGAAACGCCATCATACATAGAAAAGGTAAGAGTTTTGAACTTAGGTGGAATGATGACTACTGAGACTAAACATAATTCTTCAAAGTTCAAGCCAGGCATCTTCAAAGTTTTGAACATAATTATTCACATCTATGAGTTAGTCTAGATTAGAGAATAGTACAAAACCATAGATTAACATAGCCAAGATCTCCTCAAAATCATGAAAACTCATAGAATCTAGAAACAACTGAGCCTTCTCTATCAGAAATTTAGAAAAAATACCTTTAACTCCACTTCTTGTTTCCTAATTAGACACAATGTCTTACCGCTTCAGATGTAAGGTTGCTGCAATAACTTTAGGTTTTGGAACTTTCTCTAAACTGGTGAAGGGTGTCTGATCAAGAATAGGTACTCCAAATAGCTTAGAAAACTCTTCCATTATGGGTACCAACTGATAATCTGGGAAGGTAAAACAATGATGCTTAGGATCAAAGAACTGGAACAGAACACTCATCATATCTTCTTCAAAACCTGAGGTAACCAAACTAAGTAGATAACCATGTCTCTTGGTGAATTGAGAGTTTTGGGAACCTTTGAGACTAACTCATTAAGCTTGGAAGGCACCCTTACAAAGTTGATTCAGATAGTATTTCTACGAGCAGAGGCTATTACCTGCAACAAGGAACAAAGATAAATCCCTAGGTCCTTGAAATGGTTAGTGTAAATATTATGTTATGATGATATGATGTTATGTTCATGTTAAATAAGTAGAAAACACAAACAAGTCATACAAGAGCCTTAGGTTTAAAGGCCTGTATGAAGTCCATAGGTAAATACCCTTCCCCAATGAAGTTAAGTTGGCTTAACTTGTCCTAAAATAGTAATCGGGTTCTAAGAATGTCATATCAAAGATCTTCCTCGCATGCTTTATTTTAGCACGGCAACAGGCTTGCCACCAAAACATCCCAAAAGTCGAATCTCAATGAGCGTAGCCTCGAGTATTAACCAACTTTGTACTGCACCAAAGTCGGCTATCTCACTACTTTCTAATGGCCAAGATGGATCAATTAAGGTTCTAAAAGTAAGTTAGTGTTAATGACACCACATGGAAACCTAATGTTATCCTTGACTGACTCAAGGAACATCAGTATAAACCAAAGTGTCACATTAACTGTAGCTATCATGTTAACCATATCGATATACGCCATACAGTCTTTATGACTATTGCAACTTACCTAAGGAATCACTAGATTCGGGTGTAGGATCTTTCACACAAGCAATAATACCCAAGCATGAACCCTTAAAGTAAATCAGACAAAGCATACAATAAAAGCAAGTAAAGTGATCTAACTCTTAAGGTAACCCTTCCTTTTTTACGTAAGTCCCCAGCAGAGTCGTCAGTTCTGTAATATGGTGGGAGAACTGACTTTTTGGTTTTATTGCAAGTGTTGCAGTTAGCAAGAGTCGCTGCTGACTTTTATTTTATCCAACAATTAGGAGAGGTGAAAAGAACAGGAAAGACATTTGATAGATTTTGAGTTCGGGGGGTAGGTTATGAAAAGGGAAGGTGTTAGCACCCTTTTCATCTGTAGTTATTTATGGTCTCTTAATTTCTTAGCTCACTTTTAAAACTTGATTTGTGTGTGTGTGTTATTTGTTTGAAAATATTTTGAAATGCCAATGTAAGGCATACTTTGTAATAATTCTTGTATCAGTCCTCAAGAATGTATACAAAGTGTTTTTTTGAAAATATTTGTTTGAAAGTATAGTGTGGAAAATGTTTTGTTTGTGAGCAAGCATTCAAGAGTCCTACTCACTAAGTATGTTCTTTCTTATTCTTTTCCTTTTCCTTTGGAGATATTATCATCCATACCATTAGTTGGTAGGTAATCTTATCTATTGGATGTGAAGGGACAGGCGTAGGATCATTTTATGGTCATCGAAGGCAACATGTAAGGATACTTTAGCAATTGTATTGAAGGGACTATCATCATTTTTCTCGTAAGGTCATCGAAGGACTAGATAATTTTGTAGGCAACTCGAAGGGTCATCGATGGATTATAATATTTATTCAAAAGGGACCATGATGATATTGTTAAATCGAGGGTCTTTTGCTAAAGTATCCCTATTTTCGAGGGACATGACCAATGTTTCGTAAGGCAACAAGAGAGGTTACCATGGAGCTGAAGTGTGCAAAGTGTATTAGTTTCAACTATTTAGTCTTGAATTAGGGTTATCTATATTGCTTTTAGTATTGCCAGACAAACACTATTTTACTAACAGTTAAGTATGTACATAAATTTAAAGTGCAGAATGTAAAATTCCTACACTATTACATGGCTTTGAGGCAGATACATAATTAGACAAAAAATGCGGGAATGTAAATCTAAGCTATTACATTTGAGAGTGCAAACCTATAAATTTTTTCTATGAATTTAAATAGCAAGAAGAAATAATAAAAAGAATGTCAGAAAAAATGTTTTAATGTTTTTGTGTTTTTAGAAAATGATTTTAATGTTAATGACAATTAAGACCTAATTAACTAATTAATTCTAACCTAATTAGGTTAATTTAAAAAGTTAAAAACCATAATTAATAATTAGAAATCCTAATTTATAATTCATTTTAATTAATAAAAAAAATTCTAACTAATTATAGAAACTTATTTGGCCAACTAACCCTAAAACTAATTATATTATGATTAATGATTTGTTAAATGGTTAATTAAAAAGTAATTAGTAAAATGGAATAAAAAAACTAGGGTTAGATAATAAATAAACAAAATGCATGGGGTGGGAGTTGAACCCACAACCTCAGCCTCAAACAATGCCCTTTTATCCATTGCGCCATGGTGTTGTTTGTGTTTATGAATGAGAATGAATCAATCTATTATAAACTTATGCGTTATCTTGAAAAACAAAAGAAGTTGACAAAAGTTGGGATCGAACCCACGCCCTTTGCAATACCGGTCATAACTCTTACCACTTGTTCAATTATGTTACGCGTTTGTTGTACCCTAAAATTTTCCCTCTCTTTTCTCAAGACATTTCTCACAAAGATCTTCAATGGCTCAAGCATGCACAAGTGTTGACTAGGTCAAACCATCTCCTAAACATTGATGCCTCAAATTAGGGTTTTAATTTATTAAGGACAATTGGACTTCTAATGTCTCAAATGACTTTCATGTATCATTATAGACCTCCAAGAATACTCATGTCAAGTTTCAAGTCTTAAATCACATTTTGCTAATTCAATTGCTCAGATGACTGAAAATCAGTTGTGTTGAGTAAAAAAGTCAATTGTGGTCAACTTATAGTCAAAATTCACGATTTTTGGCCAACATAAACATTTCAAAGTCATATTCGTAAATTGATCAAGGTCTCATCATAATTCCTCAAGAAACACAGTAAAATCATCAAAAGGGCAATATGGTCAAAATTAGGGTTTTGACTGTATTTGACTAATCACTGATTTTTGACCTAATGCATGATCTAATGGCTTGAAGCATAATCTCAAGGATTCAAACACAACATTTTGACATAATTTCATGATTCAAATCATTTCTCAAGATCAAATTGATTGATAATTGAAATTTAGTCAACTGATGAAAAGTCAACTGATATACCGAAAGTCAAACTTTGACTTTTTGGTCAACATTAAGTTTCAAATATCAAAATTTATCAAGACATCTAAAATATGAATCTTGATGATCAAGAAATCAAGAAAGTCAAAAAGTCTTTGAAGAAGTCAAACTTTTTAAGACTTAGAAAAATTTCCCGGTGTTTTAAACGTTATTATTTCCTAACTTCATGACATTTTTTCACCATGATGCTAGATGATTCAAAGAAAACTTTCAACACGAAAGTTGTATATCTTGATGATATCTACAAATTTTCTTTTCTGATCAAGTCTTAGAAATGCTTTGATTTTGAGTTATGAATCCATGAAGTCATGCACTTTTTATAAAAATACTTAGTGAAAATTTGACCTAGTTTAGGCAGATATTTGTCCCAACTTCATGACTATTTTTCACATAGTTCCAATTTGATTTTGAAAAAATGGAAAACATGAAAGTTGTATAGGATGTTCAAATATTTTCAAAGTGTCCAAGAACTCAATGGGATCATTTTTGAGCTAGGAGAATCAAAGAGGAGAAGTTAGGCTTTCAAACTTGAATTACAGGGCATTTTTCATGAAGAACACTTGACCTAAACCATAGCTATGCTGCATAACTTCACTTTGCAGGCCTTCTAGATTGTGTTTCAATCCTTAATTTAATGTTTACACATTTGATTGAGCCATTATCCAAGTGCTTGAGCCATTATCCAAAGCAATGTTCTATTTTTGGAAGAAAATTATCATTCCATTCTTGTAAAGCAAGCTTTTTACACAAAGTCAATGCATTGAGCTCCTCACTTGTTTCTTATGATAAAACTCCATTGTAAAGTGAAGAAGAAACCTCCCTAAACCCAACAAACTCATACCATGCTTGTATTATGCCTTGAAACCATGTTTTCCACTTTTCTTCAAAATCAAGCAACCTAGACACAACTTGAGATCACACACATCTGTTAACTTCAAGACCTCCAACCCTTTGCTTATATGGAGAGAGACTATTTGCAACAAAGGACACGATTTTACAATCCCTCAAACCCTCTTATACACTCTCAAGTCAGTTTGTGCCCAAAACTCCATTTTTTGAACTTCAAACACCAAACTCCAAATCCACTCGTGCGTTTCCATTTCTAAGCATCCAAACACTTAACATACCTCATATACAACCCATCCCAACACTTGTTTCCTGAATGTAACACCATTTTCACCATCCACCATTTTCAAAAACCTCTATTACAGTTGGACTTGAGTAGAGAGTTCTAGCTGATTTCAAAACAAAGTAAGGATTGCAACACACTCAGGGAGGTCCAGACAAGCTAACCAGATCATCCTTGCACCTCCAAAGTTTCTCAAACTCCATACACGAATCCAACATCAATAGGTAAGTTTTCTAATTATGATATCTTGATACAAGCATCCTTTGTACATACATTCTGAAGTAAAAATGTAGATATCATTTCCCTAAAGCTAACCATGTTCTTAGTTTGCATTTTAATTTCTTGTGTGTGAAGAATTTCATCTCTGACCAGTTAGGGCACACTTTTGGTACCAACAAAAATTAAACTTAATCTTTAAACTATAGCTTTTAAGAGTTATATGGTTGCATTCATGATGAAAAAATACACAACTTTCATGTTTACATTTTTGAATTTGGTTGAGAAATGAGGGAGATACAAAATTAAAAAATGATGTTTCAGCCATGGGCGCGAGGAAGGAGATGAAGCAAGCCTCGGGACTTGTTTATTTTATATATTTATGGTTTCCTATTAATAAACGGATGTATAGCCACCCCAGTGGTAGAGCACACGTCTGTTAACCTTTGGGACATGGGTTCCAGCCCTAATGGTACCCTTTTGTATTTTTTTTCATATTTTCCTTTCAGATTATGTCCAATCAGACCACGCGTGTCCACCATGCGCTTCACACTAATGCCATCAGATCACTATGCTAACACATCAAACGCATCAAATACGCTTGTCCACCATGAGCTCTCATAAGCCAGCCATATGGAATCCAAATAAGGCGATGGCCTCCCAAAACCTGGGCCTTTTCCTATTTTTTATTTTACTTTGCCTCACCCCCATTTTACTTTATATTACGTAGGCCCATGTTTTATCTCATTTTTTCTTATTAAGAAAACAAGCCTTGGGGCTAAACCAAACAAAAAATTGTTTTTGATTTCTAACCTCTCTTTTCATTTTCAAACCCCTGACATCTAATTATTTTATTTCTTTTCATTTTTATTTTCTTTTCTTTATTTTATTTTATTATTATTATTATTATTATTTTTATTTTTATTATCTTATTGAAAAATACAAAAAATATTTTATTAAATATTTAGATTAATTTTTTTTATTTCTATTTTTACTTTATTTTCTTAAACATAAAAACCCTAAAAATATTTTCTTGACAAACTTAATTTCTTTTTCTTTCTTAAATTTAAACGAATTAATATAGGCTTAGTTTTATTTTAATTTTCGTTTCTAATTAAATTAATATAGAGTTTAGGAATTTTAATTAATTAAATTATTTCTTTTATTAGTTTAATTAAATCAAGACCTTTCATAAAAAACCAAAACAATTTTCTTTTATTGTACATTATCTTTATATTATTGTTTATTTTATTTTGCAATATTCAATATGGTTTTAATAGTAATTAGGGTTTAATTGCTTTCATTCCCCATTTGTACTTTGTACCCCCATCCCCAAATGATGTAATAGCATAGAACTTTAAGTTTTCGCAATTTATCGCTTTCAATATAAATACTAGTAATTAGGGTTTGTATGGTAAGACATGAAATCAACAAGTTGACAACCCTAAATTCAAGACAAAAATGCATGAAAGCAATACACTTTGCACACTTGCACCTCTAGGGTTAACCCACACTTGTTGTCTTAGATAAAAAATAGTCATGTCCCTCGAACGTGGGACACTTTAGCAATAACCCTCGAATACAAGATCTTAGTCCCTCGATGACCCTTCAATGTTGCCTTCGGTAAACAATCTTAGACCCTTATGACAAATTACTAAGGTATCCTACAATGTTTCCTTCTATGATTGTACAACGACTCACGCCTGTCCCATCACATCTAATGATATGATTACTTCCTAACTAATGGTAAGACAACACTCTATAAAGGAGGAGGAAAAGAACAAATATCCTTTGAGTAGGTAAAACGCTCGGAGTTGCTGGATCACAAATAAAACCATCTTCACACTCACACTTTCAAAACATCTTTCCAAAAACAAACATCTCTTTGAACTATTTTCAAAACCAACACTTTGTATACATTCTTATAGAGACGAGAATCATTACAAAGTTTTCCAAAACAAAGGCGTTTTTAAAATAATTTCAAACTTACACAAAACACAAAACCATTTTTCAAAGCATTTCAAAGTGAGCTAGAAACTAAGATCCCGTAGATAACTACAGATGAAAATGGTGCTAACACCTTCCCTTTTCATAACCTACCCCCCGAACTCAAGAAATTTCCCAAAAGGTCTTTCATGTTCTTTTCACCCTTTCCTTTATTGGATAAAAGAAAGGTCGGTGGAGACTCTTGTTGTGATACGGTGGGAGAACTGACTTAAGTTTTTGCGTTTGTGTTCGCAAATGTTTCGGTTTAGCAAGAGTCACCATCGAATTTTTATTTTATCCAAAGGAAAGGTCAAAAAGCACAGGAAAGACCTTTGAGATGTTTTCTTGGGTTCGGGGGGTAGATTATGAAAAGGGAAGGTGCAAGCACCCTTTTCATCCATGGTTATCCATGGGCTCTTAGTTACTTGTTTAGATTACTTACTTTGCTTTTCCAATTGTTTGAAATGGTGTTTTGAGTGTGGTTTTGAAAGATGTTTTCAAAAGAGGCCATCGTTGTGGCAACCTTTGTAATGATTCTTGTTTGAATATATACAATGGTGTATTGTCTTTTGAAAAGATTTTTCAATGTTTGAAAGTTTGATTTGGGAAATGTTTTGAAATTGTGTTGTGAGGTGTGTTTGAAAATAGCAAGGATGTTTTGCAAGTTTTGATCAAGTAACTAAGAGTTGTCTACCCTATTTTACTCAAAGATCTTTCCTACACATTTTTAACCCTTTTGACAATGTTGTTTTACCATTGCATTTGGTAAACAACCTTGTATTAGGATGTTAAACGGGACAGGCGCGGGTCATCGTATTGACCATGATAGAAATATTGCCAATTATCTTTAGCAATTTTTGAGGGACTAGATAATTTTGTATAGGCAACCAAGATAGCGTCATCGAGGGACTATGATCTTTTGTTTTGTTTTTGTTTTGCCAAAGTACTCAACATGCATAACATGGCCAATTTTTAAAGGCAACAAGTGGATTAAACCCTAAGGGTGCAAGTGTGCATTGTGTTGTCATTTTACATGCTTTTTGTCTTTGTATTGGTCAAGCTATTTGTTTGATTTTGGATTTTTTGCATACAAACCCTAATCTCTAATCATGGCATAATTGGAAGCATAAATGCGTAAAAGTAAATCTACCACTATTACAACATGATTATGGGAAGGGGGATACAATTTTTGAATGAGGATTATTTGGCAAGAAATTAAAACCCTAATTTTACTATTACATCCAAATTGAATCAATGGCATAAATAATAAATGAATAATATTTAAATAAACAAATTAAATAAATATACAAAATATTATGAATATGCAAAAATGTTTACGTTTATTTTTTATGTATGTAAAAAAATATTTAATGCAAAAAGAAAGAAATAAATAAATAAAAAAGATTATTTTTTTATTAAGGGTAAAACCCTAATTTTCTTTTAAGAATGTAAATATATTAAATATACTATTTATATACAATAAAATAAAATAATATATATACAAAAAATAAAATATATTTAGAAAAAGTATTATTTAAGTATAAATAATAATAAAAAATAAAAGTATAATATTTTTATGTTTTTATTCTCAAGTATTTATTAAATAAAATAAAAGTATGTGTATATATATATATATATATATATATATATATATATATATATATATATATATATATATATATATATATATATATATATATATATATATATATATATATATATATATATATATATATATATATATATATATATATATATATATATATATATATATATATATATATATATATATATATATATATATATATATTAATTATATTAGCTATGTACAATAAAAATAAAATAAAATATATACAAGACAAAAATATATTTAGAACAATATTTTTTGAGTGTAAATAAAATAAAGAATAAAAATAAAGGTATAATGTTATTATATATTATTTTCAAGTTTTCAATAAATAAAAAGTATATACTAATTAAATTATTTTCATGTTAGAAAAAAATAAAAATAAAATACAAAATAAATGTGAAAATTTATAAAAATATTATTTTGATATTTTTTATGTTTGAAAAATAAGAAAATAAAATCATAAATGAAAATAAAATGGAAAAATACAAAAGTATGAAGAAATGGGCCAGGGGGGTGCAATCAGTAAAAGGGGGTGTCAAAAACAAAAAGCCAAAGCCCAGCCCAAAGCCAGACTTCATCTTCAACCTTGGTTCAAAAACGCGCGCGCCCTGTACCAAATGCCAGATCGTGCATACGTGCTCTAATGCAAAAACTCAAAACATCAAAGTTGTAGCATTTTTCAAGACGAATTCAACCATATAAAGAACTCATTCTAACTCTCAAAGACCAGAGAGAATTTCTCTGGCCCTAAATCCTAACCTAATTTTTTCAGGAAGTTCATGGATCAAATTCTTTTAACACACTTAATTTAAATGGAAACTGAGCATATGTACAACTTCATGGCTATGAATACTACATTTTTTATTCACAAACCTAAGCCTAATGATTCCTAAATGGAGAGATAGGAAATTGATAAAAACCTGTTTCAGTTGAGATCGTGTCTGACAATGTGGAGCTTTTCAATGAGGCCTGAGGTGTTTGGGATCTTGCTTGAACTTCCTCTGACCTTCCCCAACGCCTAGCTTGCCTTGAATGTGCTTGAACAAGCCTACAGAACTCAACCTACACAAGCTGAAATCAAAAATGGAAAACCTTGTAAAGGGAGTTACAGTTAGGGTTTAAGGGTTGGGATAACTTGGATAGGTTGTATGGAAGGTGTTTGAACAAGTTTGGGGCAAAACGCATGAGCAACTTGTGAGATAGAACACAAGATGCATATGTTGTCCTATTTTGCCAATGGAAGGTGATTTTGTGCTATGGGAGGTTTCAGGACTCAAAGGCTCGTGTTTTAGGTTCAATACAATGTGTAAAAATTGTCTCAAAAGCTTGCACAAGTTGGTTCTATCTGATGTTCAAGTTATGTGAATTTTGACATGTTTCTTGTATATGAAGCAAAAGTGGACAAGTGATGCAAAGAAGACCTGTACAGGCTATCTATCAGCTTGCACACTATGCTCTTGACCCCTCAAGTTTGTGTATTTGATTTTCTGCACAAGATATGGTTCAATGCTCAAGGGATGTGGTTTGACATAAAGCAAGATTATGACAAAAATGGTAATGTACCTTTTTCTACTTAAGGATTAATCTTGTGTGTAATCCTCTAATGACCAAAACAAAGTCTTAGGACAATGGATTTGCATTTAATTATTGAGTATGGAAGGGTTTGGAGACCTATAATCTAGTGCAAACAAGGCTGATTAGAGTTTACAACTTATATCAATATGAACATGCCATGGATAAAAAGTGAGTTTTTGCCAACTTCAAGCCTTCGATTCTCCCTAACTACAAATGATTTTGGAGAGTTCTTGGACATTTTGTAAAGCTTGCAACATTCTATACATTCCATCTTTGAAATGAAATTTGATATTCCAAGTGGAGCTATGTGAAAAATGGCCATGAAGATAGGTCAAAATCCTGCCTAAACTAGGGCAAAATTTCACTAAGTTAAAAGTTTCATGGACCCTTGTTCCAAAAATCATAACTTGATATCCAAGCTTATTTTTGGAAAACTTTGTGAATAAAATTTGTAGACTTTGTGGAGGACTACAACTTTCATGTTGTAAGTTTTGTTTGAATCCAAATGCATCATGGTGAAAATGTTGGGCAAAGTTGGGAAAAATTAAGGAAATTTCATAACTTAGAAAAATTCTAAGTTATGAAATTTTTCAACTTTAAACCCTAATTTGCAAAATTTGGTTTCTTAATGAATAAGTTTCATTTTTTGACATATCTTGATGAAAAATGACCCTTGTCACTTGATTTTGACTAAAAAGTCAAAGTTTGACTTTTCAGTGTACAGTCAAATTTTGATCAGTTGATTGGAAAATTCATTTGTCAATCCAATGCATTTGAGATCTTTTGAACCTTGTGAATAGGTCAAGATGATTCCATTGAGTCCTTGAGTCCATGCTTGAACCCACTTTGCCATTGGCTAGGTGAAAAAAAATCAGAAATTGCCCTTGTGCAGTCAAAACCCTAAAAATGACCATTTTGCCCTTTTGATGATTTGATCAAATTTCTTGAGGAGTTGTGGTACAAACTTTATCAACTGGTTCATATGAGTCTATAATGTTGATGTGGATCAAAATTTATGAGGTTTGACTGTAAATTGGCCATGGTTGACTTTTTTCCCCAATACAGTTGATTTTTAGGTCAACTGTCCAATTGACTGGGCAAAAATTTGATTCAAACTTGAAAATTGGTAGAGGTAATCTTAGGCATCCAAGATGAAGTATGAAAGTCATTTTTAGCATTGAAAATCCAAAAATCCTTGTGCAAACTCAAACCCTAATTCAGGTCAACAGTGCAAGGAGATGTCTTGAGCAGTGCAAAACCCTAATCTGGTCTTGAGTTCAAAGAGCCTTGTGATGAGAAATTTTGATAAAATGAGAGGGAAAATTTTGGGGTACAACAGCTGCCCCTGTTCAATCTTCTTGAACCTGAAGAGTTAGATTGGCGAGTTTTCCTTTCGTGACTCGAAGGTAAAAGAGGATTGGACACTAGAGTGCCCGTAAATTTGCGCTCGTCAGAGTATAGCTGAGGGAATGGGCTTAAAGATGCCATTTGGAGATGTGACAAAATCTTGTCGGAGATGGGCTTAAAGATGCCATCCAAGAAAAATTGATCGTATAAGATATTCCTTTGTGAGGGCACATACACCTGTTGATGAGGAGTACTATGTCGGGGAATACTGGTCTCTATTGTGGTAGAAATAGAACTTTAGTCGTCTGTTATTCTACTGGGGAGTCATCTTTCAGTTGGAGAGGTGACAGTGAACTGTTATCTGGTCAACATCCAGGCTTTACAGTCTTGTACATCCTATCTGGTCAACATTCAGGCTTCAGAAGGAAATCAAGTGGTTATCCGGTCGCCTCCGATTTTCCTTTTGATTTTGGGGCCTACCAATATCCGGTTGGATCTGGGATTCAAAGTAATTGGCCAAGTAATCTTTTATTTGGTCAACATCCAAGCTTCACAGTGTACCTTACTGTTATCTGGTCAACATCCAGGCTTCACAGTCTTGTATTGCTATTTAGTCAACATCCAGGCTTCACGATACTTTACTTCCTATCTGGTCAACGTCCAGTCTTTAGAAGGAAATCAAATGGTTATCCGGTCGCATCCGGTTTTCCCTTTTGATTTGGGGCCTACTAATATCCGGTTGAATCCGGGCTTCAAAGTAATTGGCCAAGTAAACTGTTATTTGGTCAACATCCAAGCTTCACAGTGTACCTTACTGTTATCTGGTCAACATCTAGGCTTCACAGTCTTGTATTGCTATCTGGTCAACATGCAGGCTTCATAATACTTTACTTCCTATCTGGTCGAAGTCAAGTCTTCAGAAGGATTTGCAGGGGATTTAACTATTTTCCGGTCGATCTCCGGGCTTCAATATAATCAAAGTATTATCTGGTCGAATCCAGGCTTCATAACTGGACCAGGAATCTTCCCCTTGATTTGAATAAGAAAATAAGAGAGTGTCCGTGTCTGGAGCATCTCTAAGCCGTTTTCTGAATTTTGAACATCTCTTTTAGATAACTATTAATTTTATCCTGAAAAGGGTAGAATGTTAGCAGAAAACACAAAGTTATGTTGCATGAAATGTATGATGCAATGAGATGTGTTTTATCAATGTTTATGATTTATGAATGTAATGTATGTGCGTGTAAGCCGATTAGCTGTTTTGTTGAGGAAAATAAATCTTGGATAGCTGGAGATAATGAAATCTTTGACTGCTGTCGGGGAAAATAAATCCAAGACCACTGCTGGAGATTTAAGATCTTTGACAAACTCTGTGGGGAGAAGCTATACCGCTGGGGAGATCAGGAGTTTGGGTTGTATGTTGATCTACTGGGGACTTCAAGAATGAGGATCTCCGTTCTGTTGGGGATATCAGGGGAAAAATGAATGATTTCCGCTGGGGATTAGTAGATCAAAGTTTCATCTCCGCTGGGGATCTTCATGGTGTCCTGATTCGATCGTGGCGACTTCATTGGGGAAGAATAACTCTCTGGGGAATTACCTGGTTTTAAAGTGACTCTTCAGGGACAATGGAGGAAACTGAATGATCTCTACTAGGGTTTAAAGATTGAAGTTTTGGATTCCGTTTGGGAAGAAAGCTTCATCTTCACTGAGGGTTTGCAGTTCAAAGTTTTCTGGCTCTGCTGGGGATTGGGAGTTTAGAAACTCCAATCTGATGGGGATTTTGAAACTTAACTCCACTGGGGGTATGTATTTCAAGGCTTTAGCTCTGTCGAAGATCTGGATGATGTACTGTAGGGGATTTCTTCTGGAATAGCCTAAAGACGTTTTCCTATACTTTCAACCTATCAGTAATTATCCTTTCTCACTTTGTTTTATTTGTAAGCAGTGATTATATTCAAATGCATATGCTCATTTAATAAATCATTGGACGTTTTTCAAATAAAACCTAAGTGTAAAAAAGAAAGAAAAGGCAAACAATTTTTCTGCACTTTGAAGTATCTTTGTATTAACTTTGTGTAAGTATTTTGTACAAAGGAGACAGACATTCTAGTAAGAGAATGTTGTCGTAAAATTGAGAAAAAATTTATACAAATAAAGATGGCTACGTGTAATAATTCCATGGGGTTCCCATTCTGTTATAGCCTTCGTAACTTTGAGTATCTTGTCTATCCGTCGCTTCGTTCGCAGATGATTGGATTGATCAGAAGCTTGGAGCTTTTCCGTGAAGAGATTGTCCTTAAAGTGATCTAACAAGACATAGGCGTACGCTTTAATTCCCTAACTTTTGCCTGGATCGCCCTTTCGGGTTTTTGATCCACCGGGAAACCCCTTTTTGCCCAAGTCGCCCTTTCGGGTTTTCAACTTGTCGGGTGTACAGATTTTTTATTTATCCCTAATTTTTGCCTGAACTGCCCTTTCAAGTTTTCGATTCACCGGGATGCCCACTTTTGCCCAAGTCGCCCTTTCGGGTTTTCAACTTGTCGGGTCATTTATGCGTAGTATCTTTTGACTATGTCTGCGCTCGCAGGGTGCAGCAGGTCATCGTCGTCCATGGTGGTTAAGATCATTGCCCCACCAAAAAAGATGTTTTTGATCACAAATGGTCCTTCGTAAGTAGGAGTCCATTTTCCCCTGGGATCACTTTGCGGCAAAATAATTCACTTGACTACAAGGTCCCCGACTTGATTTACTTATTTCTTGACTTTCTTGTTGAAGGCTTTGATCATACATTTTTGATACGCCTGACCATGGAAAACAACAGTAAGTTGCTTCTCGTCAATCAAGTTAAGTTGATCAAGCCGGGTCTGAATCCAATCGTCTTCATTCAAACCAGCATCCTTCATGATTCTCAAGGAGGGAATCTGAACCTCGATAGGTAAAACAACTTCCATTCCGTATACCAAAGAAAAGGGTGTTACCCCAGTTGAAGTGCGTGTCGTGGTACGGTACCCGTGCAAAGCAAATGGTAACATCTCATGTCAGTCCTTGTAGGTGACTGTCATCTTTTGAATGATCTTCTTGATATTTTTGTTCGCGGCTTCGACAGCACCATTCATCTTGGGCCGATAGGGAGATGAATTGTGATGTTGAATCTTGAACTGCTCGCACAGAGCGGTGATCATAGTGTTGTTCAAATTTGTACCGTTGTCAGTAATGATCCTGTCGGGGATACCATACCGGCATATGAGGTTCTGCTTGATGAAGCGGGAAACCACATTCTTTGTAACGGGGGCGAAGGAAGATGCTTTGACCCACTTGGTAAAGTAATCAATGGCCACCAGGATGAAACAATGTCCATTGGATGCTGTAGGCTTGATCTCTCCAATCATGTCGATTCCCCACATTACGAATGGCCAAGGAGTTGTTAAGACATTGAGAGGAACTGGGGGAATATGTACCTTGTCAGCATAGATTTGGCATTTGTGACAAGTACGAGAATGTTGATGACAATCAGCTTCCATGGTAGACCAGTAGTAGCCTGCCCGTAGAATCTTCTTAGCCATCGTATGACCGCTTGAGTGGGTGCCAAAGGTACCATTGTGCAGTTCAGCCATAATCTGCTCAGCTTCAACCTTGTCCACACATCGGAGTAGGATACAATCAAGATTGCGCTTGTATAGGATACCATTGCTCAGAAAGAACTTGGTTGCGAACCTCCTTAAGAACTTTTTGTCATTGACTAAAGCTCCTTCAGGGTATTCTTGTGCTTCGAGATACCTTTTGACGTCATGAAACCAAGGTCGGTCCACCATTTCTTCGGTATTAATCTCGTGACAATGTGCAGGTTCGTCCATTCGTTCAATGGTGATTTGAGGTGCCTCATTGTCCCAATTAAGTTTAAACATGGATGACATTGTAGCTAGCGCATCTGCTAGCTGATTCTCTTCTCGCGGGAAGTGCTTGAAGGTAATCTGCTCGAAATGTGGTAACAATGTCAAGACGTGTTCTTTGTAAGGGATGAGGTTAGGGTGCTTAGTATCCCACTCTCCTTTGATTTGACTGATAACCAAAGTTGAGTCCCCAAATACAACCAAAGATTTGATTCCCAAGTCAATAGCGGCCTTGAGACCGAAGATACAAGCTTCATACTCAGCCATGTTGTTGGTGCAACTGAAGCAGAGTCTAGCAGTGAAAGGTGTATGGAAACCTTCCGGAGAGATAAGTACCGCGTCGATACCGTTCCCAAGCGCGTTGGAGGATCCATCAAAGTACAGAGTCCATCGGGATCCTTGTTCAGGTCCGTCATACGGTCTGTTCTCTTCAGTGTTGCTCAAAGTCATGATATCCTCGTCGGGAAAGTTGAACCTCATGGATTGGTAATCTTCGACAGCTTGATGAGCCAGATGATCGGCTAGCACACTCCCCTTTATAGCTTTTTGGGTTGTGTATTGTATATCATATTCGGTGAGGATCATCTGCCATCTAGCGATTCTTCCGGATAGAGCAGGCTTCTCGAAGATGTACTTGATCAGATCCATTTTAGAAATCAGTAAAGTGGTATGTGTCAATATATATTGCCTTAGCCGGCGAGCAGCCCATACCAAAGCGCAACAAGTTTTCTCGAGCAGTGAGTAGCGAGTCTCACAGTCGGTAAACTTTTTGCTAAGGTAATAAATGGCATGCTCTTTTCGGCCAGACTCGTCATGTTGTCCCAATACGCACCCCATTGAATTATCCAAAACAGTCAGATACATGATTAAAGGTATTCCTTCGATGGGTGGCATCAAGATAGGAGGTTCCAGAAAATATTCCTTGATCTTATCGAAAGCAGCTTGACAGTCATCATTCCATTCAACCACCTGATCTTTCTTCAACAGCTTGAAGATTGGTTCACAGGTAAATGTTAGGTGAGAGATGAACCTTGCAATGTAGTTTAGGCGTCCCAAGAAACCTATGACCTCCTTCTCAGTGTGAGGGGCGGGCATTTCTTGTATAGCTTTGACTTTGGCAGGATCAACCTCGATGCCTTTGTTACTGACAATGAATCCCAAAAGTTTACCGGACCTGACTCCGAAAGTGAACTTGCTAGGGTTCAGTCTAAGCTTGTATTCCTTTAACCTGACAAACAGCTTTTGCAGATGGTCGAGGTGCTCTTATTCTGTTTGTGAATGAACTATCATGTCGTCTACGTAGACTTCGATCTCATGATGTATCATGTCATGAAACAAAGCTACCATGGCTCACTGATAGGTTACCCCGGCATTCTTCAGTCTGAATGGCATCACTTTATAGCAGAAGGTACCTCACTGTGTAACAAAAGTAGTCTTTTCCATGTCTTCGGGGGCCATTTTGATCTGGTTGTACCCTGAAAATCCTTCCATGAAAGAGAATACCTTGTGTTGAGTTGTGTTGTCGACCAAGATGTCAATGTGTGGTAGTGGAAAGTCATCTTTAGGGCTAGCCCTGTTCAGGTCTCTGTAATCCACACACATTCTAACTTTGCCGTCCTTCTTAGGCACGGGCACAATGTTAGCAACCCATTGTGGATAGGAAGTAACAGCAAGAAAGCCAGCATTGAACTGCTTCATCACTTCAGCTTTGATCTTTTCGAACATGTTGGGTCTCATTCGGCGGACTTTCTGTTTGATTGGTGGACAGTCTTCTCTTATAGGGAGACGATGAACCACAATATCTGTATCCAGTCCCGGCATATCTTCATAGGACCAGGTGAAGATCTCAACATATTCACTCAACAGCTGAACTAAGAGCTCTTTGACACTTGGCTCCAGGTTGGCACCCACTTTAACCTCTTTTCTGTCTTCCTCTGTTCCCAAATTGATAGTCTCTAACAACTCTTCATGGGGAAGAATAGCCCTTTCTTCTTGTTGCAAAAGTCTAGCCAACTCTCCAGGCACTTCACAGTCTTCGTCACCTTCGTATTCGGCATGATTGACCAGATCTTCAGAGTCACTGAAGGCCATAGCAGAATTGTTACTCATGGAATCCGGAGTGGATGGGTACCTGCATTTTGTGAGTGTGGGTGCGTGTAAGGGATAGCCACCTTTAAAAAAAATGAAATGTAAAAATAAAGAAAATAAACACAAAAGTTTATAGATGAAAACGTCCATGATTCATTAAAAATGGCATATGAAAATGAAGAATCAAAACCCTTACAGATGGACCTATATGCCCCAGGTAAGGCATAAGGCGAAAAGAGTGTATGAATTGTTTAATAATTATTACAGACCAAACAGAAAATGTTCAAAAGATAAATTAATAATTGATGAAATTAATGGGAATGAAGTCTTTCTCCTCCCAGTTGTTCAGTCCTCCTTCAATGGTTGGAAAGATCCAGTCTTCAAAATTGCTTCCTTCTTTATCATCTTCTAAAGCATGAATTCCATGATGAGTGATTTTCAGTGGTGGTCCTCCAGCCCGGGAGCGACGCACAGCTTTCTGACTAGCAACAGTGAAACCCAAACCGAACTTATATTTCTTGACAGAAAAATCTGGCAGTTGACCCCACACTGTACTTCCTCCTTCCTTGATCACATCCTCTGCATCTTTAAGGGATGACATCCGGGACGCAGGTTTGGTAATGACAGGCACAGCAGTCAATGTCTTGGCTACCGCAACTTCAGGAGAATCCTCTTCAAAGTGTTGGAAAGGTGTTTTTATGAATTCACCATCTAACTCCATGTAGCGGAAAGAGTTAAGGTGGCTTATCATATACTCCTTGTGATACGGTGGGACTCTGACTTGGGATTTTGCGTTTGTGTTCGCACTTGTTCGGTTTAGCAAGAGTCACCACCGACTTTTTATTTTATCCAAAGGAAAGGTCAAAAAGCACAGGAAAGACCTTTGAGATGTTTTCTTGGGTTCGAGGGGTAGATTATGAAAAGGGAAGGTGCTAGCATCCTTTTCATCCATGGTTATCCATGGGCTCTTAGTTACCTGTTTTAGATCACTTGCCTTTGCTTTTTCAATTGTTTGAAATGGTGCTTTGTGTGTGTGATTTTCAAAATGTTTTGAAAAAGATGCCTTGTCTAGGCACCCTTTGTAATGATTCTTGTTTGAATATATACAAAGGTGTGTGTCTTTTTGAAAAGATAATTCAATGTTTTGAAAGTTGTTTTGAAATTGTTTTGAATTTGTGTTGTGAAGTGTGTTTGAAAAATGGAAAGGATGTTTTGCAAGATTTTTGATCAAGTAACTAAGAGTTGTCTACCCTATTTTACTCAAAGATCTTTCTTATGTTTTTAACCCTTTTAACAGTGTTATTTCACCATTGTATTTGGTGAATAACCTTGCGTTAGGATGTTAAATGGGACAGGCGCGAGTCATCGTATACAATCATTGAAAGCAACTTGTGAGACGCTCTAGCAATTTTGTAAGGGACGAGATCGTTTTATCGAAGGCAACATCGAGGGACTACGATCTTTGTTTATCGAAGGGACATTTGCTAGAGTGTCACATACTCGAGGGACATGATTGCATTTTCCGAGGCAACAAGCGAGGTTACCCTAGAGGTGCAAGTGTGAATTGTGTATTGATTTTCATGCATTTATCTTGTATTAGGTCATCTAGCGATTGATTTTGAATTTTCGCATACAAACCCTAATTACTATACAGTATATGGAAAGCGATAAATTGCGGGAATTTAAAGTCTAAGTTATTACAAATAAGTATCCAGGGATGGGGGTACAAATGTTTACAAATGGGGATGAGTCTTATCAGAATAGTAATGTCCAAGTATTATGTTACAACCAAATCGAATTGTCGCATTCTCAATATAAAATTATAACAAGGTATAAGATAATGAAAATTTAAAGAAATATGAGATGTGTATAGTTATTTACAAATGATCAAATAAAATATTAACCTAGGAAATATTAAGTATAATTATTATTTATTGTATTTTGGTTAATGTTTTTTAGAAACTTATATAAAAAGATTAATTAAACAAAGAGTTCTAAAGCAAAGAAAAATTATTAAAAATCTATTATTTACATACATTTAAATGCAAAAAATATTAAAAAAAAGCTATTAAGAATATTTTATACAAAAATTTAATATATTATTTTTATTTAACAAAAGAGAAGAAAAATAATTAGGTTATAGAAAATGAAAATAAGGTGATAAAAAATATTGGTTTTAAAACATTTAAAAGAAAAAAAGATAAATGGGCTTAGGGGAAGATTTTTGGATGGCCCAAATAAAAAGGATAAAGAAAAAAGCAAATTAAAGAAGAGGGAAGGGGGGTGTAGGCGCCAGAAAGCGTTGGGCTTTATGTTTTGGTTTAGGAGGAGGCCTAAATGACGTACAACGTTTTCAGGGTTTGCTCATTTGTTTGGAAAACAGGGTTTACAGTTATACAGCGGCGCCTCCTTCTCTCGTCTTCGTCCTCTTCGTCTCTCTCAAACCATGGGGCTTCTGACTCCTTCACGCCCTAGCCGCCGGAGTGTTGCCTCCCATATCTCTCATCCTTACGGCGATTTACATTGGCTATGCTTGGACGGTATGAATTTTATCTTTGTTTAGGTTTTTTACAGATTGGTTCTTGCATGTTTATTGTTTTGCAAATGTTTAATCTTTGATACTTTTGGGTGTGAGCTACAGCGATAGTTTGAGAGGAAAAGATTATACCTTTGGCGTTTTGCTTCTGTAAACTGAAGGAGAGAGGGAAAGGGCTTGGTGGCGCTCTCAGGTGGCCAAGGCAGAGGGAGGATGATGACAAGGGTTATTAGCGCGCCTTTCCGGTATCTCCGTATCTTTCTCTTTGAATCGTTTGATGATGATTCTGTTCTGAAAACTTGATTACTCTTTTCTTCACTTTTGGACTTCTTCCTCTTTGCTATGTTAGTGATGGCTTTTGATATCAATAATGATCTTTCTGAGATTTGGTCTTTGTTTGTTGCTTTGTCTTTGTTGATATTTTCTGAAAGCTATGCTTCTGAGTTCTCTCTTCTTCTTTTGGGGTACCCTATTTATTTAATGATGAACATGTATTCTGAAAAAGGGCTATTTGTTGTTTTCTTCATGTTGATATTGAAACTTGTTGGTGATGAATGTATGTTCTGAGACTTGCTTCTTCCTCTTCTTTGCTATGATGATGAATTCTTCTGAGATTATTGTTATTGATGACTGGATGATTTGTTGGTGAATAAGTTTGTAGATGGTTTGGATTTGTTTGTTGAACTTTTGGGAAGGAAGGCTAATGTGTATTTGGGTTTTGTTTGTGTTTACAAGCTTGCAGCTTTGTAAACCTGTAATGCTGGTTTTAGTTGGAAGCTGACTTTGTGGATTATGCAGGTTATACAGGCTTGTGAGTTCTGGTTTGTAGGTCATGCAGTTTAACACAGTTTGGTGTTTTTGGTGAGCTTGAGAGGCTTCTAAGTTTTGAAGCAGGCTTGGTAAGCTTTAGGCAAGCTTGTGTTTGCTTCTTGGATGCAGGTTTGTTATTTTGTAAGGCAGGTTCTGCTATTTTGTAAGGCAGGTTGTGTTTTGAGTTTTGGCCTGTTGAAAGCAGGCTAGTGTGATTTTTAAACTTTGAACTTGTTTTTTTGATACAGGCTTCAGTTCGAGGCTTTTTATGCAGGCTTGTGTGATTTTTTGTGCTTGTGTTTACAAGCAGTTTTGTAGGTTTTATAACTTGCAGTTCTTGTGACTGCAGTTTGAATTGAGTTGCAGTTTGTTGTGGCTCTCTCCCCTTGAACTGTTAGACTGTTCTCTTCTCTTATATCTTCTAAGCCTGCCAAAACTGCAAACCTTTTTTTTCTGATTCTCTCTTTCTCTCTCCCTAAAAGCATTTCAAATTGCTTATTATATATTTTTATTCTGAAAAGCTTTGTTGGCCAGAATGTGATGAGAAGTTTGACAAGCCTGCTTGCTTGTATCTTGGTTTATCTTTGCATTGTACTTTCTTCCAGATTTTCTGCATTGTATGCTTTTTCTTTTTGACAGCTTGTGTACAGTTTTTTTCTGCTTTGACAGCATGTGTACTTGGTTTGACATTTTTGCAACTTAGTTTGCTTTTGGTTGACTAATGCAGTTTGTTGTTCAGTTTGCTTTGCCTTTTTGCCTTGTATCTTTGCATTTAATTGTATGCTTGCAAATTATTTTACTTTCCTCTTTGTGAACCAAGAAGAGAAATCTTCTTGTGATTTGCAAAGAGGATAAGTAAAACATGATGAAACCAAAAACAATCTGATTCCGGCCAACAAGCTTTAATGATGACTTTATATTTATCTGCTTGAAAATGTTTTTTTTCAGTTTAACTGCACTGATTTCTTTTTCTGTCTTTGCAGGTAAATACCAGTTGGATAATGGAAGAAGCAGTAGAAGATAGAAGATTTCAAGAGACTTAGGCTTTAGATTTATTTACTTTTCATTTATTGTAATAAATATTATTGTAAACACTGTAAATAAATTTACAATATTCGAATAACATTTGTAACAATATTTAAAATAAATAAAAAGTCTTTGTCAAATAAGAATTCTTTACTGTCAAATATTTCCTTCTTTCCTTTGCACTGTCTATTTATTTATTTAAATCTCTTAAGTTAAAACAACTGGAAATGCATCCCAATAACTTTAACTTAGATAAAATAAATAATCAACAAACTTTTCCGTTTCGCAACCTTGCATTAACCACAATACGCCTGGCATTCCAATTAATCATATGCTTTGTACAGTTAAACAAACAAGCATTCCATACACTTCTCACTTTATTGATCAAACCAATGACTCAAAGTTTCAATCAAAGCCTCAGCTCCTATCCCAGATATTTAGGTTTTGAGAAGCAACCGGTAATCTGGAACAAGCGTAAAAATAATGTAACAGTCAATTGAATTATTGTGGATTCGATTTCTTCTAAGAAGTATGAGTGAAAACCCTAATTCCAGATTTATCGTGAAAGAAAAGTCTGTTTGATCAATTCCTGATCCAATCTCAATAAAATCAATGGAAACCCTAATTCTGGATTGACTGATAAAGAAAACGTCTGTTTGACCGATTCTTGAGCCAATCTTGAAAGATCAGGGAAAACACTGAAGTTGTGATTTCTTGTGAAAACGGGAGGGCAAATTTTGGGGTACAACAGTTTCCCCTGTTCAATCTTCTTGAACCTGAAGAGTTAGATTGGCAATTTTGCCGTTCGCGACTCGAAGGTAAAAGATGATAGGACACTAGAGTGCCCAAAAAATTTGCACTCGTCAAAGCATAGTTGAGGGAATGGGCTTAAAGATGCCATTTGGAGATGTGACAAAATCTTGTCGGAGATGGGCTTAAAGATGCCATCCAAGAATATTTGTTGAACTGTATGTTATAGGTGAAAGAATGAGTATCAGAAAAGTATCCGTGTTTGGAACATCTCTGAGCTGGGGGTCTGAATAAGAAATAGATTGACATCCATGTTGGGAAGCATCCGTAAACTGTTTTCAAAAGTTGAGTCTGAACAAGCGATAGATTAACATCCATGTTTGGAGAATCCGTAAACTGTTTTCAGAAGTCTCGAAGTTTGTGTGAGTAGCAGAACGACTTCTGTGTCTGGAGTATATCTGAGACTGTAACTGGAATTTGAATAAGTGACAGAATCTTCCGTGGCGAATGCACTGGGGAAAATCAAACTGCTGGTGTAAAGGCCAGAATGGCATCCGTGTTTGGAGTATATCTGAACTTTGAAGTTGATGGTTGAATCTGAATGAGAGATAGAATGGCCGCCGTGTCTGGAGCATATCTAGTCCGTATCGGATTGCTGAAGTTTGGATGAGTAGTAGAATGACCGCCGTGTCTGGGGTATATCTGTATTGTATTTGACTAATTGTTAACGATAGCCTTTTAATCTTATCCTGAAAAGGGTAAAATGTTAGCTAAAACATAAAGTCATGTTGCATGATATGTATGATGCAATGAAATGTACTTCATCAATGTTTATGATATATGAATGTAATGGATGTGTATGTAAGCTGAGTAGTTGTCTTACTAAGGAAGATAAATCCTGGATAATGAAATCTTTGACTGCTGCCGAGGAAAGTAAATCCTTGACTGCTGCTGGGGATTGAAAATCCTTTGATCATTGAAAATGAGAAGTCCTGGGACCACTCTTGGGGAATCAGGAGTTTGGGTTGTATGCCCATCTACTGGGGATTCCTGTTTTGAGGAGATCTTCACTGGGGAATATCTGAATACTCCGTGAGGAACTGAGAATGAGGGTCTTCATTCTGCTTGGGGAATAAGAATTTTGTGGGGAATAGCCATACTGTTGAAAAGTAGCTATCATGTCGGAGAGTAAAACTCAGGATTCTGGAAAAAGCTTATTCCTGTCTGGAAGAAGTTCAGGTTTAGGTTGTATGCCACTTTAAGAATGAGAATCTTCACTCTGTCGGGAATATCAGAAATTCAGATGTTATACCACTTTGAGAAATGAGAATCTTTATTTTGTCGGGAATATTAGGAGGTTGGGTGTATGCCAATCTACTGGGGACGCCAAAATGAGAATCTTCATTCAGGTCTTGGGTCATAAGATTGGGTGTATGCCAATCTCTTGAGATTTTAAGGATGAAAATCTTCATTCTGTTAAGGGTCAGGAGGTTGGGAGTATACCAATCTTCTGAGGTTTCAAGGATGAGAATCTTCATTCTGTTAAGGGTCAGGAGGTTGGGAGTATACCAATCTTCTGAGGTTTTAAGGATGAGAATCTCCATTCTGTTAAGGGTCAGGAGGTTGGGAGTATACCAATCTTCTGAGGTTTCAAGGATGAGAATCTTCATTCTGTTAAGGGTCAGGAGGTTGGGAGTATACCAATCTTCTGAGGTTTTAAGGATGAGAATCTCCATTCTGTTAAAGGTCAGGAGGTTGGGAGTATACCAATCTTCTGAGGTTTCAAGGAAGAGAATCTTCATTCTGTTAAGGGTCGGGAGGTTGGGAGTATACCAATCTTCTGAGGTTTTAAGGATGAGAATCTTCATTCTGTTAAGGGTCAGGAGGTTGGGAGTATACCAATCTTTTGAGGTTTTAAGGATGAGAATCTTCATTCTGTTAAGGGTTAGGAGGTTGGGAGTATACCAATCTTCTGAGGTTTTAAGGATGAGAATCTTCATTCTTGAGAGAAAACAAATTTTTAGGAGCTTCAGTTGTCCGTTATTCTGTTGGTGGATGTAACTTCCAACAGGTGATGAAGGAATTTTTGATGACGACCGTAACTTCCAACAGGTGATGAAGGAAATTTTGAACGACCGTGGCTTCCAACAGGTGATGGAGGAAATTTTGAACGACTGTGGCTTCCAATAGGTGATGAAGGAAATTTTTAACGACCGATGCTTCCAACAGGTGATGAAGGAAATTTTTAACTACCGTGAATTCCAACAGGTGATGAAGGAATTTTTGATGACGACCGTAACTTCCAGCAGGTGATGAAGGAAATTTTTAACGACCCATCAATTTGAAATGTAACTTGTTGTGGGGAATAAATCCTTAACAAATGTTGGGGAAATAAACCCATGACTGCTGGTCTGCTAGAGAGGTGATGAACTTCTCGAGGACGCTTGAATTTCTTTTCAGAAATATTTTGGAGAGACTCGTCACTGCCCCTAGTATCAAATGCTTGTGGCACTGCCAGGAAACTTGGACTGTACGTAACCCTTTGGTGAGATTGACGTTTAAATGCCCCAAGTGATGGTGAGGGAGACTTACCCCAAGTTGTCCTGCAATTGAGAGATTTCTTGAAATCTTGATTGGACTGCTCCAGGTTTACTGAATTTTGAAAGGTTTGTTGAAATCTTGACTGGACTGCCCCGGGTTTACTGAACAATACCATACCAAGTCCCTTTTTTGTTGATGGGAGATTTTTGCCATGGGAGTGTCATCCCACTTGAAGTGATTTTACTTATTGAGAGAGCTTTCGTTCCTCCGAACATTCACTGTTGTGAATTTCTTCACTGTCAAACAAATAAATATGTGCAAACAACGATATTCAAATAATGCAAAGTTTATGTTTGTCTCGATGTTTTGAAAAATGTGTTTTTTAGCAGAAAACTTTTTATAAGACAAATTCAACACAAGATTTAGAGCAAAGCCTTATAGGAGTCAGGATACCTTTTGTAACAGTATGCTTTCAAACTAACCCATGCTTCAATTAGGACTTTTAAAGGGTTGTAACGTAGCTCGGTTCACGGTTTAAGAAACAAAGGATAAAGGCTCAAAGTATATTTGTACCCACCTGCTCTTCGTGGTGTTCTTCAATCCTAAACTCAGTTAATTATGCGTCGAACTCTACTCGAGTTTGGGACGACATTTTGGTGATGGCCCACACAAGTTGAATTTTATGGAAGGCAGTCATTATTTTTGCAACATTTTTCATGTTGTTGAGGATTTGTAACGACCTCTTTCTTTTGGTTTATTATCCCTAACTTTTGCCTGACTGATCTGGTTTTCGAGATTACAGTCAGCGGGATGCCCCAGCTTTCTTAAGCCTCCTTTGTAGGTTTTGGCTCAGTGGGCTTTTCTCTTTTGAGATATAATGACTGCCTATGAGATAAGGAACCATCACTGTCTTTTGATTCCAAAGGAATGTTTTTGATGTTATTCGTTGTCTTACGAACTGAGAGTTTGCGACTTCAATGTGCATCTTTTGAATTAACTGAGAGACTACCCTGCCCCGGGTTTTAATCAAAGGTTTCAATTTGTGTTTAAAACAGAAAACTTCTACTTCTTGCGCTCGAAGGGGTTGACTAGGGATTATTTTCCTTATAACTCCAGTGTTTAGGGTTTGAAAGAAATGCATGTACATCGTCAGCAAGGTCTGTTCAAAAGCATACTGTATAAGATTATGGCATTGTTTCGTCATCCTCCCTCTAAAGGCTTGTAGCTTTTTATTAAGAGTTAAATATCATAAAGAAAGTAGGAAGCATAATTCAAGAATAGTGAAAACGAATGGATGAATTCAAGACAAGCATATGCAATGCATTAATGAAACAGAGTTTGATATCAACAGATAATTGTTTGAATAACAAAAGAAATTACAACTTGAAAATTAAAATGGAACAAAAGTCTCTCAGTTCGAGCTTTGTCATTTCAGGTGGGGAACCCTTAGCGGAAGATTTTCATCTCGCCATCCGGCATGAATTCCAGCACTCCTTCGTCAATCAAGTCTTGGATCTTGTTTTTCAAAGCCCAACAGTCATCGGTGTCATGTCTAGGACTATGGGAGTGGTATACACAAAATGCATCGGGGTGATAGCTAGGAGTAGAGGTATTGGGCTTCCGAATAGGATCCCTTAAAGCAAGTAGATTGACCTCCAACAGGCGTTTCAGTATTAGAGATGATGGTATGTCAGTCTCAGAGAAATGTCTTCCAAACGTATTTTTCTTACGCTGATTACCCCGTTGATGCTGACGAGGTTGTTGTTGGGCTTGTGACCCTGAAGCAAGTTGGGGAGCCTTTCCCTTGTCTTCTTGTCTCAAAAGAGGTTGAATGATGACTTGATCTTCAACCCTAGATGTCTGCCCCACTTGGTTGTCTCGAAGCAGTTTGTTGACGAGAACCCTGAGCTCTTCTTGTCTTTGAGCAACGTCTTGAATGAGAGCCATCTGGCCCACCAATTGCCCCATCATCTGGATCTTCATTGTTGCCAGTTCAATCTGTAGTTCTTCCAACTGATCATTCCTGACACTGCTTGAATTCCCTAGGACCATGCCCCTTGTGAGGAGAGTTTTCACTTCTTCTTGCCCCTGGGACAGGTTCAAGAACATTTCTTGAAGTTGAGCATTTTGATCCTGGATATCTTTGACAGTCCTCTCTAGAGCCATCTCTACTGAAATAAACAGTAGGAGAATAAGGAAACCTGAAAAGGAAAACCTGTTATGATATAATGCATGATATGTGGATGCATGTTTTCAAGAATCTCTTGGGGTAAACACAAGAAAAATGTTAGAGATTGAACTTCGATCAACATCTTTGATTGGAGAACTTTGTATCGGTGGATGTCTTTCCACGAGAATTAAGCTCACCATGTCGAGTGGGTCATAGCCCTTGATTCAAGTTGTTGCACTTGATCTTTGACGGTGTTTGTTCAGAGGCAGATGAATCCTCTTGCCCTTTGGTAGACGTCTGGTTCAACGTGACCCTGCATCACAAAACCCTCGAGATCCTTGAAATGGTTATTGAAAATTCTATGGTATGATGTTATGATGTTATGTACATGTATGCAAAAGTAAGTAAGTGTATATACAGACAGTCATATTCACACAAAGCAGACAAGTCCTTAGGTTTAGGCTTGCATGGGGTTTGTAGGTAAGTACCCTCTTGAAGTTAGTTGGCTCAACCTGTCCTAAAATAGAAACCGGGTTCTAAGGAGCTCAATATCATTGGATTATTTTCTGTGTTCATTGTTTTGGTTTAGCCACTTAACTGGCGACCAAAATATTCCAAGAAAACAACACTCAATGAGTGTAGTATCGAGTATCTACCAACTTCGGACTGCAACAAAGTCGGTCATCTCACTACCCCTAAAAAGGCCAAGATGGTCAAGTAAGGTTCTAAGAGTTCGTTAGTGCTTCATGACATCACTCAGCGGCCCCGTATTCTCTTTGATTAACTCAAAGGCTATCGGTACCCACAAATATGTCACACTAACGTAGCTAACTGCTTCAACCATGTCGGTATACCCCGCACAGTTCCCTCACAGTTTATTGCTACTTACCTAAAAGGTACCCCCAAATCCGGGTGTAGGATTTAAAACAAACCCAAACACGGAACCCAAAAAGTAAAGCAATCAAAGCAATCAAGGTAAGCATGTAAAGGTGATCTAAAACCCTAAGGTAACCCCACTTTTAAAATTTATTCCCCAGCAGAGTCGCCAGTTCTGTGATACGGTGGGAGAACTGACTTGGGATTTTGCGTTTGTGTTCGCACTTGTTCGGTTTAGCAAGAGTCGCCACCGACTTTTTATTTTATCCAAAGGAAAGGTCAAAAAGCACAGGAAATACCTTTGAGATGTTTTCTTGGGTTCGGGGGGGTAGATTATGAAAAGGGAAGGTGCTAGCATCCTTTTCATCCATGGTTATTCATGGGCTCTTAGTTACTTGTTTTAGATCACTTGCATTTGCTTTTTCAATTGTTTGAAATGGTGCTTTGTGTGTGTGGTTTTGAAAATGTTTTGAAAAAGATGCCTTGTCTAGGCAACCTTTGTAATGATTCTTGTTTGAATATATACAAAGGTGTTTGTCTTTTTGAAAAGATAATTCAATGTTTTGAAAGTTGTTTTGAAATTGTTTTGAAGTTGTGTTGTGAAGTGTGTTTGAAAAATGGCAAGGATGTTTTGCAAGATTTTTATTCAAGTAACTAAGAGTTGTCTACCCTATTTTACTCAAAGATCTTTCTTATGTTTTTAACCCTTTTAACAGTGTTATTTCACCATTGTATTTGGTGAATAACCTTGCGTTAGGATGTTAAACGGGACAGGCGCGGGTCATCGTATACAATCATTGAAAGCAACTTGTGAGACGCTCTAGCAATTTTGTAAGGGACGAGATTGTTTTATCGAAGGCAACATCGAGGGACTACGATCTTTGTTTATCGAAGGGACATTTTCTATAGTGTCACATACTTGAGGGACATGATTGCATTTTCCGTGGCAACAAGCGAGGTTACTCTAGAGGTGCAAGTGTGAATTGTGTATTGATTTTCATGCATTTATCTTGTATTAGGTCATCTAGCGATTGATTTTGAATTTTCGCATACAAACCCTAATTACTATACGGTATATGGAAAGCGATAAATTGCGGAAATTTAAAGTCTAAGTTATTACAAATAAGTATCCAGGGATGGGGGTACAAATGTTTACAAATGGGGATGAGTCTTATCAGAATAGTAATGTCCAAGTATTATGTTACAACCAAATCGAATTGTCGCATTCTCAATGTAAAATTATAACAAGGTATAAGATAATGAAAATTTAAAGAAATATGAGATGTGTATAGTTATTTACAAATGATCAAATAAAATATTAACCTAGTAAATATTAAGTATAATTATTATTTATTGTATTTTGGTTAATGTTTTTTAGAAACTTATATAAAAAGACTAATTAAACAAAGAGTTTTAAAGCAAAGAAAAGTTATTAAAAATCTATTATTTACATACTTTTAAATGCAATAAATATTAAAAAAAAGCTATTAAGAATATTTTATACAAAAATTTAATATATTATTTTTATTTAACAAAAGAGAAGAAAAAGAATTAGGTTATAGAAAATGAAAATAAGGTGATAAAAAATATTGGTTTTAAAACATTTAAAAGAAAAAAAGATAAATGGGCTTAGGGGAAGATTTTTGGATGGCCCAAATAAAAAGGATAAAGAAAAACGCAAATTAAAGAAGAGGGAAGGGGGGTGTAGGCGCCAAAAAGTGTTGGGCTTTATGTTTTGGTTTAGGAGGAGGCCCAAATGACGTACAACGTTTTCAGGGTTTGCTCATTTGTTTGGAAAACAGGGTTTACAGTTATACAGTGGCGCCTCCTTCTCTCGTCTTCGTCCTCTTCGTCTCTCTCAAACCATGGGGCTTCTGACTCCTTCACGCCCTAGCCGCCGGAGCGTTGCCTCCCATATCTCTCATCCTTACAGCGATTTACATTGGCTATGCTTGGACGGTATGAATTTTATCTTTGTTTAGGTTTTTTACAGTTTGGTTCTTGCATGTTTATCGTTTTGCAAATGTTTAATCTTTGATACTTTTGGGTGTGATCTACAGTAATAGTTTGAGAGGAAAAGATTATACCTTTGGCGTTTTGCTTCTGTAAACTGAAGGAGAGAGGGAAAGGGCTTGGTGGCGCTCTCAGGTGGCCAAGGCAGAGGGAGGATGGTGACAATGGTTATTAGCGCGCCTTTCCGGTATCTCTGTATCTTTCTCTTTGAATCGTTTGATGATGATTCTGTTCTGAAAACTTGATTACTCTTTTCTTCACTTATGGACTTCTTCCTCTTTGCTATGTTAGTGATGGCTTTTGATATCAATGATGATCTTTCTGAGATTTGGTCTTTGTTTGTTGCTTTGTCTTTGTTGATATTTTCTGAAAGCTATGCTTCTGAGTTCTTCTTCTTCTTTTGGGGTACCCTGTTTATTTAATGATGAACATGTATTCTGAAAAAGGGCTATTTGTTGTTTTCTTCATGTTGATATTGAAACTTGTTGGTGATGAATGTATGTTCTGAGACTTGCTTCTTCCTCTTCTTTACTATGATGATGAATTCTTCTGAGATTATTGTTATTGATGACTGGATGATTTGTTGGTGAATAAGTTTGTAGATAGTTTGGATTTGTTTGTTGAACTTTTGGGAAGGCGGGCTAATGTGTATTTGGGTTTTGTTTGTGTTTATAAGCTTGCAGCTTTGTAAACCTGTAATATTGGTTTTAGTTGGAAGTTGGCTTTGTGGATTATGCAGGTTATACAGGCTTGTGAGTTCTGGTTTGTAGGTCATGCAGTTTAACACAGTTTGGTGTTTTCGATGAGCTTGAGAGGCTTCTAAGTTTTGAAGAAGGCTTGGTAAGCTTTAGGCAGGCTTGTGTTTGCTTCTTGGATGCAGGTTTGTTATTTTGTAAGGCAGGTTCTGCTATTTTGTAAGGCAGGTTGTGTTTTGAGTTTTGGCCTGTTGAAAGCAAGCTAGTGTGATTTGTAAACTTTGAACTTGTTTTTTTGATACAGGCTTCAGTTCGAGGCTTTTTATGCAGGCTTGTGTGATTTTTTGTGCTTGTGTTTACAAGCAGTTTTGCAGGTTTTATAACTTGCAGTTCTTGTGATTGCAGTTTGAATTGAGTTGCAGTTTGTTGTGGCTCTCTCCCCTTGAACTGTTAGACTGTTCTCTTCTCTTATATCTTCTAAGCCTGCCAAAACTGCAAACCTTTTTTTTCTGATTCTCTCTTTCTCTCTCCCTAAAAGCATTTCAAATTGCTTATTATATATTTTTATTTTGAAAAGCTTTGTTGGCCAGAATGTGATGAGAAGTTTGACAAGCCTGCTTGCTTGTATCTTGGTTTATCTCTGCATTGTACTTTCTTCCAGATTTTCTGCATTGTATGCTTTTTCTTTTTGACAGCTTGTGTACAGTTTTTTTCTGCTTTGACAGGTTGTGTACTTGGTTTGACATTTTTGCAACTTAGTTTGCTTTTGGTTGACTAATGCAGTTTGTTGTTCAGTTTGCTTTGCCTTGCTGCCTTGTATCTTTGCATTTAATTGTATGCTTGCAAATTATTTTACTTTCCTCTTTGTGAACCAAGAAGAGAAATCTTCTTGTTATTTGCAAAGAGGATAAGTAAAACATGATGAAACCAAAAACAATCTGATTCCGGCCAACAAGCTTTAATGATGACTTTATATTTATCTGCTTGAAAATGTTTTTTTTTTCAGTTTAACTGCACTGATTTCTTTTTCTGTCTTTGCAGGTAAATACCAGTTGGATAATGGAAGAAGCAGTAGAAGATAGAAGATTTCAAGAGACTTAGGCTTTAGATTTATTTCCTTTTCATTTATTGTAATAAATATTATTGTAAACACTGTAAATAAATTTACAATATTCGAATAACATTTGTAACAATATTTGAAATAAATAAAAAGTCTTTGTCAAATAAGAATTCTTTACTGTCAAATATTTCCTTCTTTCCTTTGCACTGTCTATTTATTTATTTAAATCTCTTAAGTTAAAACAATTGGAAATGCATCCCAATAACTTTAAGTTAGATAAAATAAATAATCAACAAACTTTGCCATCTCGCAACCTTGCATTAACCACAATACGCTCGGCATTCCAATTAATCATATGCTTTGTACAGTTAAACAAACAAGCATTCCATACACTTCTCACTTTATTGATCAAACCAATGCCTCAAAGTTTCAATCAAAGCCTCAGCTCCTATCCCATATATTTAGGTTTTGAGAAGCAGTCGGTAATCTAGAACAAGCGTAAAAATAATGTAACAGTCAATTGAATTATTGTGGATTCAATTTCTTCTGAGAAATATGAGTGAAAACCCTAATTCCAGATTTATCGTCAAAGAAAAGTCTGCTTGATCAATTCCTGAGCCAATCTCAATAAAATCAATGGAAACCCTAATTCTTGATTGACTGATAAAGAAAACGTCTGTTTAACCGATTCTTGAGCCAATCTTGAAAGATCAGGGAAAACCCTGAAGTTGTGATTTCTTGTGAAAACGGGAGGGCAAATTTTGGGGTACAACACTCCTCCTCACCATGAACTGTTATGATCTTACCCTAGACTGGGTATTTGAGCATCTGGTGTAGAGAAGAAGTGACTGCCCCAGTGTTGTAGAACCAAGGCCTTCCCAACAAGCATGAATATGAAGGACGGATGTCCATCACATAAAAAGTAGAGTTGAAAACTTCCGTACCCACTTTAATTGGGATGTCCACTTCTCCGTGAACCGTCCGCTTAGAACCGTCAAAGGCTCTAACAACGATATCATGGGGCTTTAGGGCCAAACCTTCACAGTCCAATCTGTCCAATGCTTTCTTTGGTAGGACATTTAAAGATGAACAGTATCAACCAGAACGTGAGCAAGTGTAGTTCCTCTGCACTCTACCGAGACATGCAGCGCATCATTATGGTTTCTTCCCCTAGACATCAGATCAGCATCAGAGAAGCCAAGACCATTGTCGATTGTAAGGCTGGTTACACACTCTTGAAACTGATCCGCAGAAGTTTCTTGAGGCACGTGCGCTGTCTTCAGGAATTTGATCAAGGCTTTGGCATGAGCCTCGGAGCAGAGTAATAGGGCCAGCATGGAGATTTTTAAAGGGGTTTGCCCCAGCTGCTCTACGACATCATAGTCTCTTTTCTTAATTATCTTTAAAATCTCCTCCATTTCCTTTTGGGTGGTCTCGGGGATAACCAAAGTCTGAGCCCTCGTCCTGACGGGCGCTTCTTGGATCCCCTTACCTTTATCAGCAGTAACAGTAGAGGGTACAACTTCAGGAGTAACAATTTCTTCAATAACTGGACTTCGTACAGGTATCTTGATTGGCACAGGAGCCCTTGAGGGTCCGAAGACTGCCCGTGGAGGAGAAATCTCTGGAGAGAAGATTCTTCCGCTACGAGTGATCTTACTTGTACCCGTAATATTTCCTATGTCAGGAGTTTCTTCATCGGAATTTTCTTCAAATGATTCGATCTGTTTCACACCGTGATAGAAGATCTCTCCTCCATAATTCCACGGTATTGTCTTATTGGACTTGTATGGGATAGGTCCCGACATAGTAATCTTCAGCTGTACAAAATTTGGATCGGGTGTAATCTTAACAGGTCTTTTGGAGACCTTGGAAAGATTGTCGGAAATGGTGATTATAGCAACATCATTGATTGGAATAACAGGAGTAACAGGAGTTTTCTGAAAGAGGATTTCTTGAGTATCTATCAGGCGTTGGATGCCTGACTTCAACAGCGGGCAGTCGGATTGCAAAGTCGAACATAGGTAACAAATTTTTTCACAGCCTGGAAAAATCCCGGCTTTCAACAGATTCATCTTGATCATTGACAACAGAGTCATTAAGTCATCAACAACAGTAACATGAAGATCTTCCACAATGGCATGGACGTTATGACCATGTTTTGGCATTGGAGCGGATATCACATTAGGCTTTTCAGGTGCGTCAAACTCTACCTCCTTGGCATCTATCAAATCTTGGATCTTGTTTTTAAGGGCCCAACAGTTATTGGTGTCGTGCTCCACACTGTCCGAATGATAGGCACACTTTGCATTTGAATGATAGTAGGGAGAAGAGGTATTTGGATCTTGTGGCGGATCTCTCAAGGTTGTAAGGTTCAACTTTAAGAGATGGGGGAGGACCTGGGCAGGCATCATGTTTATTTTGGTGAACTTCCTAGCAGGCCTTCCTCCTCTTTGTTGGTTGGCTCTTGGTTGATCATTTCTAGGTTGATCAGTTGTTGTCTTTTGGATCATCACAGCCCCCACCGTTGACCGGCGCTCTACTCTTCCTCGACCTTTCTGAGAGTAAACGGCTGACACCTCCTTCTTGGCTGGAAAAGGTTTTTTGACAGTGGCATAAGCAGTAGTATCTTTTTGAATCTTACAACTCTTGATGCCAGCTTCAACTCATTCACAAGTCAGAATTAATTCGGTGAACCCTGCCAATGAACTCCCTATCAGGTGATTAAAGAATGGACCAGACAGCGTCCCTAAAAACATATCAACCAGCTCTCTTTTAGACAATGGTGGCTGCACCCTTCCAGCCAAGTCCCTCCACTTCTGGGCATACTCCTTAAAGCCCTCATTAGAGACCATACCCATACTCTGTAATTGAGTACGAGTAGGCGCTAAATCTGCGTTATATTGATATTGCCGATAGAAGGAAGCAACCAGATCCTCCTAGTTATGAACATCAGATCTCTCAAGTTGATAGAACTAGTTCAATTGCGTACCCGATAAACTATCTTGAAAAAAGTGGACCCACAGATCCTTATCAGAAGAGTGAGGTTGGATCTTTCTGACGTAGGATCGCAGATGCATCTTCGGACAGGACAAACCGTCGTATTTAGAAAATGTAGGCACCTTGAACTTGGGGGGAATGACGATCCCATCAACCAACCCTAGTTCTTCGAAATCCAACCCAGGTACTCTTTGTACCTCCATGGCTGCCATCCGATCTTCCAGATTTTTATACTTATCGTCTGCCGGAGGGTACTGCTGCTTAGAGTAATCTTCATCCTCTTTTTCTTCCTCTTCAGCCTCAGACTCGGAAGGTACCGCAGCTCCTTTTCCTTTACAAACCCCTTCATCAGACGTCGAGGGGAAATCCAGGACTCTCCTAGCTTGGTTCTCAAATCTTCTTCCCATAGTGGCTACACCAATTCTTTTCTTTTTCTTCTTTTCTTTTTCCTTTTCCTTCTCTAACAGTGCTTTAAGGTCCTCTTGACCCTTTACCAAGGTCACGAGGAGTTGTTGGAATTGCGAATTTTGTGCTTGCAGATCTTTGACGTCTGCTCTATATCCATCTTGCTGAAATAAACAGAAGAAAGATAAGGAAACCTGGTGTGAAGACCTGTTTATGCATATGATGAATGATATGTATTCATGTAATGCATTCAAGGATTCAGAAATTCAAAGTTGTTGTAAACAAAAAGAACACACGTCATATTAATAAGAAGAAATTTGTTAGTATATAAATGCCCCATGGGCAAAATATTACAAAATTCTCAATGTAAAAATACGTTGTGCATCCTCTTTGGTGCGATGTAAGTGTTGAGAGTCTGCTCTTCATGGAGTCGACGAGTAAGTTCCAAAACCTTCTTCTCACTGGCGTAGAAGCTGGCTTCAAAAGTATTTCGTTCTTCCTTGAGCTGTATCCAACTCTTTTGCAAATCTTCCAATGATGTTGGCATGTCAGGATGTAGGAGGGTGTATGGAACCTCTCCTTCCATAACAGGCTCTTTGATCACGGGGAGAATGTGGGGGTAAGGCATCATAAGACTCTGGACGCGGATTCGTACCCACTTGAGATAAGGCTCGAGGGGGATGGAATTCTTGTGTCCTAATGTCTTACTGTCCACTTTGTTGGGCATCCTCCAAGCTCAGATAAACATTTATCGAAGTCCTTGAGCGTCATTGTCGAAGTCAAAAACCAAGTCTGGAATCAGCATGTCGTGAGGGTCATCCCTTCGGGCATACCCAAATTGTCTCAGAGCTAAACAAGGGTTGTAGGTAATGCCCCCCCTAATGCCAAGTAGTGGTACATTAGGGAATTCTCCACAACGATCAATGACGATGACATTTTCTCTGGACCGAGAACACCAATGAACATCAGAATGTGTAAGAGTCATCAATCATTGCGACCACCTCAAGCCTTGTTCATTCTTCAAGACTGACTGGGGAAGGTGAGAAATAAACCACCTTGCTAGAAGAGGAGTACAGCACATGAGAACACCTCTTTTCCTCATTGTTCGTGTGTGAAATGAGTGTAGGATGTCCCCAAGCAATGTAGGCACAGGATTCCGAGATATGAAAATCTTGACAGCATTCACATCTATAAGCTGGTCAGGGTTTGGGAACAAGACCAACCCATAGATGAGAAGTGCTACAATCTCCTCAAAAGCTTGCAGATATAGAGAATTCCAGCAGTCTTGTGCCTTCTCAAATAGAAACTTTGCCAAGAAACCCTTGACACCACTCTTGGTTTCCCAGTGACCTTTGAAATCAGATGGTTGCAAGTGTAGGGCTTGAGTAACATCTTCAGGCTTTGGTTCTCTTTCTGTACCGTTGTAGGGTAGCTGATGGAGAATAGAAATCCTCAGGAGTTGAGAAAATTCCTCCAAAGTAGGCACTAGTTGGTAATCAGGGAATGTGAAACAGTGGTGTAGGGGGTCAAAGAACTGGAAGAGAACTTTCACCATGTCTTCTTCAATGTTGGAGTTGACCAAGTTGAGAAGTCTACCATGTCTTTCACTGAAGAAATAATTCTCTGGAATCTTGGAAGTAAGCTCCTTGAGTTGAGGAGGGATTCTCACAAGGTTGACCTGAATAGTTTTTCTGCGGAGTGATTCCATAACCTACAAAACAGGAACAAAGATGAAGATCCAAACCCTTGAAATGGTTAGTGGATGCATATGATGCTTTATGATGTTCATGATGTATGCACAAGTATATGTACAAGCAAATCACATAAGATCCTAGTTTCAGGCTTTCATGGGGTTTCATAGGTAAGTACCCTCTTGAAGTTAGTTGGCTCAACCTGTCCTATAAATAGTAACCGGGTTCTAAGGAGCTCAATATCACTGGATTATTTTCTGTGTTCATTGTTTCAGTTTAGCCACTTAACTGGTGACCGAAATATTCTAATAAAGCAACCCTCAATGAGTGTAGTATCGAGTATCTACCAACTTCGGACTGCACCAAAGCCGGTCATCTCACTACCCCTAATAAGGCCAAGATGGGCAAGTAAGGTTCTAAGAGTTCATTAGTGCTTAATGGCATCACTCAGCGGCCCCGTATTCTCTTTGATTGACTCAAAGGCTACCGGTACCCACAAATATGTCGCACTAATATAGCTATTGCTTCAACCATGTCGGTATACCTCGCACAGTTTCCATAACCTATTGCTATTTACCTATGAATGTTTCCTAAATCCGGGTGGAGGATTCAAACCCAAACAAGAGAACCAAATGTAAAGCAATCAAAGCAAACAAGATAAGCATGTAAAGGTGATCTAAACCATAAGGTTAATCAACTTTTATTCAGTTCCCTAGCAGAGTCGCCAGTTCTGTGATACGGTGGGAGAACTGACTTGAGGTTTTGCGTTTGTATTCGCAAATGTTTCGGTTTAGCAAGAGTCGCCACTGACTTTTTATTTTATCCAAAGGAAAGGTCAAAAAGCACAGGAAAGACCTTTGAGATGTTTTCTTGGGTTCGGGGGGTAGATTATGAAAAGGGAAGGTGCAAGCACCCTTTTCATCCATGGTTATCCATGGGCTCTTAGTTACTTTTTTATATCACTTGCTTTGCTTTCCCAATTGTTTGAAATGGTGCTTTGAGTGTGGTTTTGAAAGATGTTTTCAAAAGAGGCCATCGTTGTGGCAACCTTTGTAATGATTCTTGTTTGAATATATACAAAGGTGTATTGTCTTTTGAAAATATTTTTCAATGTTTGAAAGTTTGATTTGGGAAATGTTTTGAAATTGTGTTGTGAGGTGTGTTTGAAAATAGCAAGGATGTTTTGCAAGTTTTGATCAAGTAACTAACAGTTGTCTACCCTATTTTACTCAAAGATCTTTCCTACATATTTATGATCTTTTGTTTTGTTTTTGTTTTGCCAAAGTACTCAACATGCATAACATGGCCAATTTTTAAAGGCAACAAGTGGATGAAACCCTAAGGGTACAAGTGTGCATTGTTTTGGCATTTTACATGCTTTTTGTCTTTGTATTGGTCAAGCTATTTGTTTGATTTTGGATTTTTTGCATACAAATCCTAATCTCTAATCATGGCATAATTGGAATCATAAATGCGTAAAAGTAAATCTACCACTATTACAACATGATTATGGGGAGGGGGATACAATTTTTGAATGAAGATTATTTGGCAAGAAATTAAAACCCTAATTTTACTATTACATCCAAATTGAATCAATGGCATAAATAATAAATGAATAATATTTAAATAAATAAATTAAATAAATATACAAAATATTATGAATATGCAAAAATGTTTATGTTTATTTTTTATGTATGTAAAAAAATATTTAATGCAAAAAGAAAGAAAGAAAGAAATAAAAAAAGATTATTTTTTTATTAAGGGTAAAACCCTAATTTTCTTTTAAGAATGTAAATATATTAAATATACTATTTATGTACAATAAAATAAAATAATGTATATACAAAAAATAAAATATATTTAGAAAAAGTATTATTTAAGTATAAATAATAATAAAAAATAAAAGTATAATATTTTTATGTTTTTATTCTCAAGTATTTATTAAATAAAATAAAAGTATATATATATATATATATATATATATATATATATATATATATATATATATATATATATATATATATATATATATATATATATATATATATATATATATATATATATATATATATATATATATATATATATATATATATATATATATATATTAATTATATTAGTTATGTACAATAAAAATAAAATAAAATATATACAAGACAAAAATATATTTAGAACAATATTTTTTGAGTGTAAATAAAATAAAGAATAAAAATAAAGGTATAATGTTATTATATATTATTTTCAAGTTTTCAATAAATAAAAAGTATATACTAATTAAATTATTTTCATGTTAGAAAAAAATAAAAATAAAATACAAAATAAATGTGAAAATTTATAAAAATATTTTTTGATATTTTTTATGTTTGAAAAATAAGAAAATAAAATCGGAAATGAAAATAAAATGGAAAATACAAAAGTATGAAGAAATGGGCCAGGGGGGTGCAATCAGTAAAAGGGGGGTGTCAAAAACAAAAAGCCAAAGCCCAGCCCAAAGCCAGACTTCATCTTCAACCTTGGTTCAAAAACGCGCGCGCCCTGTACCAAATGCCAGATCCTGCATACGTGCTCTAATGCAAAAACTCAAAACATCAAAGTTGTAGCATTTTTCAAGATGAATCCAACCATATAAAGAACTCATTCTAACTCTCAAAGACCAGAGAGAATTTCTTTGGCCCTAAATCCTAACCTAATTTTTTCAGGAAGTTCATGGATCAAATTCTCTTAACGCACTTAATTTAAATGGAAACTGAGCATATGTACAGCTTCATGGCTATGAATACTACATTTTTTATTCACAAACCTAAGCCTAATGATTCCTAAATAGAGAGATAGGAAGTTGATAAAAACCTGTTTCAGTTGAGATCGTGTCTGACAATGTGGAGCTTTTCAATGAGGCCTGAGGTGTTTGGGAGCTTGCTTGAACTTCCTCTGACCTTCCCCAACGCCTAGCTTGCCTTGAATGTGCTTGAACAAGCCTACATAACTCAACCTGCACAAGCTGAAATCAAAAATGGTAAACCTTGTAAAGGGAGTTACAGTTAGGGTAAGGGTTTGGATAGCTTGGATAGGTTGTATGGAAGGTGTTTGAACAGGTTTGGGGCAAAACGCACGAGCAACTTGTGAGATAGAACTCAAGATGCAGATGATGTCCCGTTTTGCCAATGGAAGGTGATTTTGTGCTATGGGAGGTTTCAGGACTCAAAGGCTTGTGTTTTAGGTTCAATAAAATGTGTAAAAATTGTCTCAAAAGCTTGCACAAGTTGGTTCTATCTAATGTTCAAGTTATGTGAATTTTGACATGTTTCTTGTATATGAAGCAAAAGTGGACAAGTGATGCAAAGCAGGCATATACAGACTATCTATCAGCTTGCACACTATGATCTTGGCCCCTCAAGTTTGTGGATTTGATTTGCTGAACAAGATATGGTTCAATGCTCAAGGGATGTGGTTTGACATAAAGCAAGATTATGACAAAAATGGTAATGTACCTTTTTCTACTTAAGGATTAATCTTGTGTGTAATCCTCTAATGACCAAAACAAAGTCTTAGACCAATGGATTTGCATTTAATTATTGAGTATGTAAGGGTTTTGAGACCTATAATCTAGTGCAAACAAGGCTGATTAGAGTTTACAACTTGTATCAATATGAACATGCCATGGATAAAAAGTGAGTTTTTGCAAACTTCAAGCCTTCGATTCTCCCTAACCACAAATGGGTTTGGAGAGTTCTTGGACATTTTGGAAATCTTGCATCATTTTCTGCATTCCATCTTTGAAATGAAATTTGATATTCCAAGTGGAGCTATGTGAAAAATGGCCATGAAGATAGGTCAAAATCCTGCCTAAACTAGGGCAAAATTTCACTAAGTTAAAAGTTTCATGGACCCTTGTTCCAAAAATCATAACTTGAGATCCAAGATTCTTTTGGGAAAACTTTGTGAATAAAAGTTGTAGACTTTGTGGAGGACTGCAACTTTCATGTTGGAAGTTTTGTTTGAATCCAATTGCATCATGGTGAAAATGCTGGGCAAAGTTGGGAAAAATTAAGGAAATTTCATAACTTAGAAAAATTCTAAGTTATGAAAATTTTCAACTTTAAACCCTAATTTGCAAAATTGGGTTTCTTGATGAATAAGTTTCATGTTTTGACATATATTGATGAAAAATGACCCTTGGCACTTGATTTTGACTAAAAAGTCAAAGTTTGACTTTTCAGTGTACAGTTAAATTTTGATCAGTTGACTGGAAAATTCATCTGTCAATCCAATGCATTTGAGATCTTTTGAACCTTGTGAATAGGTAAAGATGATGCCATTTAGTACTTGAGTCCATGCTTGAACCCACTTTGCCATTGGCTAGGTGAAAAAAATCAGAAATTGCCCTTGTGCAGTCAAAACCCTAAAAATGACCATTTTGCCCTTTTGATGATCTGATCAAATTTCTTGAGGATTTGTGGTCCAAACTTGATCAAATGGTTCATATGAGTCTATAATGTTGATGTGGATCAAAATTTATGAGGTTTGACTGTAAATTGGCCATGGTTTACTTTTTCCCCAATACAGTCGATTTTTAGGTCAATTGTCCAATTGACTGGGCAAAAATTTGATTCAAAGCTTGAAACTTGGTAGAGGCAATCTTGGGGATCCAAGATGAAGTATGAAAGTCATTTTGAGCATTGAAAATCCAAAAATCCCTGTGCAAACTCAAACCCTAATTCAGGTCAACAGTGCAAGGAGATGTCTTTAGCAGTGCAAAACCCTAATCTGGTCTTGAGTTCAAAGAGCCTTGTGATGAGAAATTTTGATAAAATGAGAGGGAAAATTTTGGGGTACAACACTTTCTATCCATAACAATTGCGATAAAACACAAAACACCCAAGTCAGTTCTCCCACCGTATGATAGAACTGGCGACTCTGCTGGGGAAAAGACTTAAAAGTGGGGTTACCTTAGAGACTAGATCACATTTAAATGCTTTCATTGTTTGACTTGCTTGCTTTACTCTTAAAAAGGGTGTTTGGGTTTTGTATAGATCCTCTACCCGGATCTGGGAGAATTATTAGGTAAGTAGCAATAGATTATGGAGATTGTACGGTGTAGACCGATATGGTTGAAATAATGGCTACGTTAGTGTGACACATTTGTTGGTACCGGTATCCCTTGTGATGAATCGAGGCGAATACAGGGCCGGTGTGTGGTGTCATGAAGCACTAACTGACCGTAGAACATTTAGTTAAACAACTTAACCATTAGGAAGTAGTGAGATAGCCGACTTTGGTGCAAAGCTAAAGATTAGTTGATACTCGATACTACACTCATTGAGACTGGACTTTCGGGATATTTTGGCCGCAAGAAAAGATTAATTATGCTAAAACAATATTAGATGAAGAAAGATCAATGATATTGAGATTCCCTAGAACCCAGTTACTTTCTAGGACAAGTTAAACGAACTAAACTTTAAGAGGGTACTTACCTATGAAACCCATACAAGCCTAAACCTAAGGTCTTTGTGTGCTTTATTTATTATTATTATTCATGACATGATAAACATCATAACATCGTAAGCATTCTCACTAACCATTTCAAGGATTTAGGAATTTATCTTTGTTCTATTTTATAGGACATGGCTTCCACTCGTAGAAATACCATCTAAGTCAGCTTCGTAAAAGTGCTTCCTCAACTTCAAGAGTTAGCATCGAGGGTGCCTGGAGATTCTCCCTTCACCAAGAAATATGGTCGACTGCTCAACTTGGCTACCTCAAACTTCCAAGAAGAAATGATGTGTGTGCTCTTCCAATTCTTTGATCCTATGCACCATTGCTTTACCTTTATCGGCTACCAATTGGTGCCTACATTAGAAGGATTATCTCAACTGTTAAGAGTGCTTGTGCTTGATCAAATACCATTCACCAATTTAGAGGAAACTCCAAAGCCCGAGGTCATTTCCAAAGCCTTGCATTTTAAGAGATCCGACATTATGGAAAATTGGGAAACAAGAAGTGGTGTTAAAGGTTTCTTAGCCAAGTTTCTGTTGGAGAAGGCTCGTTTGTTTTGGGAAGATATGGATTTCAAATATTTTGAAGATGTCGTGGTCCTTCTAATGTATGGTTTGGTTCCCCAATTCGGACCAACTCGTAGATGTGAATACTGTCAAGGTTTTTCTCTCTCGTAATCTCGTACCTACTTTGCTTAGAGACATTCTACAATGTTTCCACACTCGCACCATGAAGAAGAGAGGGACTCTTTTGTGTTGCATTCCATGGCTGTCTAGGTGGTTTATTTCTCACCTACCTCGATCAACATTAAAGAACGAGTGAGGCTTGACATGGTCTCAAAGGATAATGTCACTCTCATACTTCAGATATTTGTTTGTGTTCCCGATCTTTAGAGGATATTACCATCATTGACCGTTGTGGGGAGTTCCCTAATGTTCCACTCTTGGGTACTAAGGGAGGTATCACCTATAACCCTTCTCTTGTATTACGATAGTTTGGGTATGCACGAAAAGATGGTCCCTATGATACGCTCATCCAAGGTTTAGTATTCGACTACAAAGGCGACATCCAAGGCTATCTTCAAAAGTTCATACGAGCTTGGAGAATGATGAACAAGGTGGGTAGCAAGACTCTGGGGCATAAAGATTCCATCCCTCTTGAGCCTTACCTCAAATGGGTACGAACTCATGCTCAAAGTATTGTGATGCCTCACCCATCCATCCTACCTGTGATTATAGAGCCTGTTGTTGAGGGAGACACCCCTTATACTCTTCTTAATCCTGACATGCCTACTGACTTCGAGGAATTGCAAATATCGTAGATTCAACTCAAAGGGGAACAAGATGCCTTTGAAGCATAGTTCTACGCAAGCGAGGAGAAAGTTTTGGAGCTCACGAGGCAACTTCATGAAGAGCGAAGTTTGAATGCCTACATTGCACCAAAGAGGATGCGCTCATGGGAAGCTTGAGTCCTTTCTATATTAGGAGTTTATTTTGTATCATTTGAGTTTCTCCCATTGTAAGCCCAAGAGGCGTTTGTAATTCATGAACTTATTAATGCAATTAATGTTTCTTGTCTTCTCGTTGTTTAGCAAATTTAAATTTTTTAAAATCCTTGAAAACATTGCATACACACAACATGCATCATATCATAAGCAGGTTTTCCGACACAGCTTTCCTCATCCTTTTACTATTTATTTCAGTATAAGATGGATCTCGAGAAAAGTGTCAGAGACTTGCAGACTCAAAACTCTCAGTTTCAAGAAACTCTTCTCAACTTAGAAAAGGGGAAGCAAGAAATGATGGCTTTTCTTGTTACGAAGAAAAAGACAAAGAAGAAAGCTATAATCAACATAGGGAAGAGATTTAAAGGGCCCGCCAGACAAGTCCAAGTTGAAGAAGATTCTTCCGAAGAGGGTGAAAACAATTAAAACTATGAAGATGAAGATTATTTTGATGAGAAATATCCATCGGTCGACGAAAAGTATAAGCAACTAGAAGACATATTGAAGGCTGTAGAAATCCAAGTTGTGCCTGGCTTGGACTTCCGTGACTTGGGTTTGGTTCCTGGGGTAGTCATTCCCCACAAATTCAAGATCCCCGTTTTTGCCAAGTACGATGGTGTCTCGTGTCTGAAGCTTCATCTAGGATCTTACATCCGCAATGTTCAATCGCATACCGCTGATAAGAAACTGTGGGTACACTTTTTCAAGAAAGTCTAGCTGGGACGCAGTTGGAGTGGTTTTACCAATTGGAGGGGACTAAAATCCATACTTGGGAGGATTTGGCCACCGCCTTTTGCCATCAATATCAATATAATGGTGATCTTGCGCCAAATAGGGTGCAATTACAAGGAATGACCATAGGTTCCAACGAGGGCTTCAAAGAATATGCTAAAAAATTGAGAGATTTGGCTGGCAGGGTACAACCACCTTTAACTGATAAGGAGTTGGTAGACATGTTTACGGGAACATTGACTGGACCATTTTTTAACTTATTGATTGGAAGTTCATCATCCAGATTCACTGAATTAATCTTAACTGGTGAGAGGGTTGAAAGCGGGAAGATACATATGGCCTCTACCTCAAATGCTGTGAAAAAACCATTTACTGGAAAAAAGGAAACTAATACCGTATATGGGTCAAGGGGCCATGTCAAGAAGGAACATCGTCAGTCAGTAAATGCAGTTCTAATCTCTAACTCAACTTCTACTCAAAGACCACAACAACAAGCTAATCACCAAAGGCCTGACATCTCGAGAAGACAATTTACCAGAATCAACATGTCTCCATCTCAAGCTCTGTAACACCTATTGAAATTTAATTTAGTGACCTTGAGAAATCCCCCTTCCAATCTTAATACCTCCTCTCCTAAATACAATCCCAACGCCAAATGTGCCTACCACTCAAACAGCCCCGGACATGATACCAATGATTGTTGGGTGCTAAAGAACAAAATATAAGACCTGGTTGATAACAAGACAATTGAATTCGACCCTCCTCTAACTCCCAATGTAATCACTGAACCCATGCCAAATCATGATAAGGGTATCAATGCTATTGAAGATGCTACTTTTGTTTCCTCTGTCAATGACTTGACCACTCCTCTGAAGACTGTTAAAGAGAATATGTTGAAAGCTGGGGTATTCCCTGGTTGCCTTAAAGACTATTGCTGTTGTGATGTACAAATTAATGGTTGTGAATGGTTGAAGAAAGGTGTCCAACACCTGATGGATAGCCACAAGATTCTATTTGAAAGAACTCCATTTGTGAAAAGTTTGACCGAAATTATATCTCAAGAAGTTGAAGACATATCCATCATTACTATCTCAAACAAACCTATTAGGATCACCTCCAAAGGTCCTATTAGGATTCCTGTTGAACCAAGGATAGCTCCACTGATAATCACCACATCGGGTCCAGTCCCCTATTCTTCTGATAAGGTTGTGCCCTAGAATTATGGGGCGGAAGTATACTACCATGGTATCAAACAAGATTCCTGGATTAATGAAGATGAAACTATTGACATTACAAACATTGATGGATCAAGTAAAGTTACTAGGACGAGGAGGATTTTCTCTCCAGAGGTTTCACCTCCTACAACCATAACTACACACATTCGCATTATTGTTGTTAAACATGTTGCTGATACTCGAGGAAAGGAAAAAATGATTGAGTCTTCCAGGATAGAGGCATCCACAAAAGATATCACCATTGAGGATCCATCTACCCGAGAGATGGGGGAGATTTTAAAAATTATCAGAAAAAGTGATTAAAAGATAGTGGAACAGTTGGGGCAAACACCCTCGAAGATTTCCATGTTGTCTTTGTTGCTATGCTCTGATGCACATGCTCAAGCACTGATAAAATTCTTGAAAATGCACATGTCCCACAAGAGACTACGGCCGACCAATTTGAAAACTATGTAGCAAGCTTGACTGTCGATAATGGTTTAGGATCATCTAATGCAGATTTGACCCCAATGGGAAAGAATCACAATAAACCTCTCCACATCTCCATAGAATGCAAGGGTACTACCATTGTACATGTATTAATGGATACTAGATCTTCTCTCAATGTCTTACCTGAAGGAGCTTTGGATAGGCTACACTATGATGGACTGGTTTTAAAACCTAGTGACATTGTAGTAAGGGCTTTCGATGATTCTAAAATGATGGTCCGTGGAGAGGTTGATCTCCCTATCAAGGTTGGGTCTCAAGTATTCAACTCAACACTCTATGTGATGGATATCCGTCATGCTTATTCTTTCCTGCTGGGATGCCCATGGATACATGGGGCAGGTGTAACACCCGGAAATTCATTAAATTATTTAAATGAATTACTGAGAATTTAATTGTTAGAATTTAGTCGAAGAAGGAATTATCGGAATAATTATAAGGAGCATTATTGGATTAAATATATATTGTTAGAATTGATAATCGAATAATTAGTCAATTTAGTCAAGAGAAATTAATATTGGAAATAATGTTGATTTTAATAGAATATTATTTTATTAGTTGGGTCAAGTTGGGTGTGTGAAATAGCAAGATTAGGAATAGCATTAACAGACCCATTAAAGTTACTAGTAGACCTATTATTATTATATTAGATTATGATATATAGAAGCTAGCAGCCAAAAACCAAAAGAAAAACAATTATCACGTAGCAGTAGAAGAAACAAGGTTTTGGAGGCACCAAGTGGGAGGCAAGAAAATTTAGAGAAGTTGTCGTCAAACCAGTTGCAGTTTCAATCGGAGAATTTGACCGACCGGAAAACCAAAAGGTAAGGGTGGGGTTCGGATTTTATAATCGGAAATATGATGGTTAGTATGTAGGATTGAGGTTTAGAGTATTAGATTCATTGTTGCGTTTTTTTGAAATTGGATGATCAATTGAATTTTGTTCATGCTTATAATAATAATTGATAGGAAAAACTAACAGGAATTTTATTGAGTATCATGTTGTATATTGAATTCTTTGTGCTAATTGGATTAAATATTGGGTTTACGCTGAAACGGTAATGAAACTGGGCAAGGGAATGAAGGAAATTGGAGAAGGCAGTGAAGGGTGATGGTCGGCGTCATCTGGGGGGAAAGGGGTACCGATCGGCACACCCCATTGACGGACGGTACACACTTTTGTATGGTGTTCCCTTTTGTGTTATTCTTTTCTGTTACCAATTAAACTTAGTTTTTCTGTGTCTATTTCATCGTTGCAAGCGTAGTAAATAAATAATGGCTAGTAAATAAATAATACATTAGTTAATTTAACTTAGATTTGAATGACTAATAGTACATAAATTATGTTATGTAGTAACATAGTATTTAGCGAAAACAATGTTAGTAGCAGCATAAATGAATGTCGTTGTTCCAGTAGCAGTAAATTAAATTAGTTGCTAGAAGCTAGCTTTATGGGGAAGAATGGTGCACCCATTAATTGTATAATAAATTAGTAGTTTAGGGAGAAAAACCAACAGTGGACTATATATATTTAATGGCTGAATTAGTATTTTATTAGTAATGAAAATAATTTAGCAGTGGGATTAATTTTATTAAGTTAGCAAATAATTGGACACGAGTCGGTTAATTCGATATGTTGGTATGTTGATGTATTTTTGCGAATTAGCCAAATTAAGCGGTATAATTAGTTGTCCAGAATTAAGTAAAATTTTATAGGGTAACTAATATAAAGTAGTAGATAATTATAATTGAGTTATTTTATTGAAAAACGTTATTTTGCGGGTAGAAATGAATTAAGCCGATTCGTCCGGTTTATGGAATTATAATAAACGTGTGTGCTACATGATTAAAGTACAAAATTGGTTGTTTGGTGTTTTCTTATTGGTAAAGTAATCATGTGATTGAATATGTGAAGTGTTAGGCTTATTGTCAGTGAAGTAGGGATATAGGAGAATGCCTCGTAATGAAGTTTATGGTGGATGATATGTATGTGATGTTATATGTTACATGAGTCTCATACATTTGCATTTGTGAAGGCCTGTATTGGCGGATTTATAAAGTAGGCTTATGCCTGGTGCCTCTATTAATTCGCAATTAGTGAAGAGGGCTGAAGACCTGTTGGTACCATATGCATATGCAAAGTTATGTCGCATTCGAATTGCATTTTGAATCGCTAATGATAATTGTGAATGTTTATTGATTGTTGTGTGTTGTTGAGAAGCGGTGAAATTCATAATGTTCTTATCTAATATATTAATTATCATAATCTTATTTATATTATTAGATATCTCACCCCCTTTATTTGTTTCGCCATTGCCTTTATACTGGTAACGTGCAGGTAACGAGGAGTAGAGACTTAGTAGCTTGTTGGTGCCGTCGCTCTGATACGTAGCACTCGGGGGGATGAACGCTTATTTGATTTTATGATGTTTTCAGTTTAATCCAAGTTGTTATTTTAAGAAGTTGTTTTCTTTGAATTAAGTTGTTTAACTGATGCTATGTTTCTTTTGAAGTTTTAGAGTTGTGAATCCGCTGCATATTTATGGAATCAAGTTGAAATATTTTGGAAGACTAATTAATTGTTATAAGTTCTTTGGATTAATATGTGCTATGTATCTATTATGATAGGTTTTTATGTTGTTGGTTTTTGAAATGAGAATGTAATGCCTTATGTTTGCAGAAATTTTGGCACTGATTTTAATATAATTGTGGGGTAGATTTGGGGTGTTACAGCAGGCGCGGTGACTTCTACACTACATCAAAAGTTGAAATATTTGGTCAAGGGGAAAGTTATTACCGTCTGTGGTTAAGAAGATTTTATGGTTAGTTATTTAAATTCATTCAAATATGTCGAAATGGATGGCGAGTTCATTGAAACTCCTAGTAAAGCCTTTGAAGTGGTCTCTCCCATGGTTGTTGTTGCCAAGGCCACTCCTGACACTCCCAAAGCTTCTAAAGATACACCACGGATGGCTTCTCTCAAAGATGCTCGTGTTGTTATTAAAGAAAGAGGTTGCATCATTTGGGGACAACTTCCTAATTTCCCTTTCAAGTCAGACAAATTTGGATTGGGCTTCACCTCCAAGGCTCAAAAGGAGGTTCTACGTGCTCGCATAGGGAAACCACCTCTCCACATTAGTAACCATCAAGTGAATGCTCTTGAGGACTCCGACGATGACTGTGACTTTGATGATTGGATCTACCCGACTGCCAATGAAGGACTCAACAACTGGAGTACCAAAGACTTCATTCCGATCTCCTTTAGCCAGGAGTAATTACCATTTACTGTTTTATTAATATTGAAGAACTTTGCCTTTAATTTTTATTGAAACAATAGCTTTAAGCCACGTTCCATACCCGGGGTATCATGGTCCATTTGTTAAGGGTTTGTTCATTTTCATATGTAATATGATCATTTTAATGAAAAACATTTGACTCTTTTGCATTCAAATTTTGCACTCATTGTCTTTCTTTCACTCTATTACATTTTAAAAATAGCCATGTGATCTTACACGCTCACACACACACACACACATTTGCAGATTCACATCCACTCCGGATCTCATTGACAACGACTCTGCTATTGTCATTTATGACTTTGAATATCCAATTTACCAAGATGAAGACAAAGGCGAAGAAGATTGAGAAATACCTGGGGAACTGGCCAGACTTCTGATTAAAGAGGAAAAGGCCATTCAACCGCACAAAGAACCAGTTAAAGTGATCAACCTAGGTACTGAAGCAGATAAGAAGAAAGTCAAGATCGACACCTGTTGGCTCCTAAATTCGACACCCACGTTCTATTATCATATAGATCATTAATTATGAGTTAGAAGAGTTTCCTACACAAGAAGGCTTCGATCAGTTGATCACATCGAAGGCTCATCAAAGAATGACAAGATACTTAGAGAAATTTCTCTAAGTTGGAATCATGTTGTTTTTAACATCGAAGGAGCAACCTTTCGACCAAGGTCCCTGATGCCCAAGATCGAACGGTTTGAATTTTGAATTGTTGGAGGGAAAGCGGTTCCCAGCAGTTACCAAGCGCAACGTGGCGTGGAAGTAGGCGTCGAGGGTTGTGAGCGTGCCATGTGGTGTCACCTCGAAGCGATGTAACTGCCCAGCAGTTACTTAGGATTTTTTTTAGTATAAATACTAAGTGTTCACGTAGTTATTAGGTGTGTTCATCATTGTATACAAGTCACTCATTTAGATTCAAGTACCCAGCGTGAGAGAAAGAATCATTGAGAATGTATGTGTGAAACACCATTTACCTTAATCAAAATCTTTTACATTCAAGCAATTTATCGCTTTCACTTATTCATCTCAGTCGAAGTCATTTATTTAACAAGCCTTTAATGCTTTTATTTACTTTACCAAGCTTTTCTCCATGCAATTTACTTAAAGTGTCTCTACCTTACTTGCGTTAATCACCATTAGGATTAGTCGAAACTCTCTATTTTAAAGCATTTGAACTCTCTAAAATCAGCCATGTCTTAGGATCAATCTGATCGATCCTGCGAGTCACCAAATAAGTTACCTTTTGGAAGATCAGCGGTTGTTTACCATTTTTCACGGTAAACAAATTGGCACACCCGGTGGGACCTTGTATTGATTTTACGAGTTTAATCATTTTTTATAAAATATACTCCTTTTTCGAGAGTATTGCATGTTATTGAGAAGTGGTAGAATATACACCAACGAAACCAATACTAGGAGAAGAAGTAGAGAAATGGCGAACCCGCCAAACAATGGAGAAATCCCACAAACAAACGTGGGAGCGGCGGTTATTCCAACCACAAGCGAAGTGGTAACCGCTGGTTCAACGCCAGCAGTAACGGTTACACAAGCGGGGCCACTACCTTCATTTACAGGCCCCAAAATGCCTTTGGGAACTCCCCCACCAAGGGGAAACCAAGGGACCAGACCATACGTTCCCCCAGGTTTTTCGACAGGCTGGATAAATCGAGAACCACCCTACGGCATGCCAACTTCTGAATTGGCTAGCCTGACGAACGCTACGTCCACCTTTTCAGAACCTTTAGTGAGTGCCTCTTCGCCACTCCAAGGCTCTGGAGTTGGTATGGCGAACATGGGTAGGAACCAAATCTTAGGAGGAACGTCCCACGTAATGCCTGGCCTTACGAATGCCTTGACAACAGTCTTGAGGCAGCAAATGGACGAAAGCAACCACGACATGGTTCAAATGTTGGCGCAAACTTTAAGTACAGTGCTAAATCCTCTAATACATAATACCACCCAGTAGAATCAGCAAATGACAGCATAAATGTCGCGTCTGGCTGACTTTTTTGGGGTACCTCAACCCATTCGACAGCCCCAAAGGGCACAGATAAGGGGAAACCAAGGCATACTTCTAGAGGAAGAAACCACTATTAACCAAGTCCAACAGCCTGTCGAGGAGAACCTTAGGGTACAAATGGAACAACCCGGGGTCGAAGAGCCGAGAGTCGTAGACCCAGCAATAAGGATGGTTAATAGAAACCAAAACGCTGACGAAGTAGTTTAGCAAATCCAATACCAGAATGTTGGTTTGGAGAATAACTTGACAGCCATGATTGAAAGAATCATGATGCAAAACGGGATGAATACGGGCTTCCGTAGGCCCAACTTCACATCCCCGCTGTTAGAATATGTGTTACAAACGGACTTGCCTCCTAGATGCAAAGTCCCTAAGTTCACTAAGTTTTCAGGGGACACGACAGAATCCATTGTTGAACATATGGCAAGATATTTAATCGAAGCGGGAGAAATCTCAAACAATGAGAACCTAAGGATTAAGTATTTCCCAAGTTCCCTGACAAAGAATGCGTTTACTTGGTTCACAACTCTCCCCCCCCCCCCCCCCAATTCGATCCACCATTGGACCCAGTTGGAGAGATTATTCCATGAGCAATTCTACATGGGACAAACCAAGATAAGCTTGAAAGAGTTGGCTAGTGTAAAGAGGAGATTCACTGAGCCTATAGACGAATACCTAAATAGGTTTAGATTGCTCAAGGCAAGATGCTTTACGCAAGTGCCAGAACACGAGTTAGTCGAAATAGCTGCTGGAGGTCTAGATTATTCCATTAGGAAGAAATTAGACACTCAGTACCTGAGGGACATGGCCCAATTGGCCGATAGGGTTTGACAGGTAGAACTCCTTAAAGCTGAAAAAGCTAGGGCGACGAAAACTCATAAAAGAGAAAAGATAACATATGTCAAAATAGACGATGAAGATCCAGAAACATTCGACGAACTTAAAGTCGTCGAGGAGAGTGAGGTCGATTTAGTTGAGTTAAAACAAGGGCCACCATACTCTTGCAAATTACTAGTTCCCTCAAGTGGAAAAAAAACCCACTGAGTCTGAAAAGGCCAATGATAGGTTCCCTAAAAAGACTTACAGTTTCGATATTACGAAATGTGATGAAATTTTTGATTTACTTGTAAAAGATGGCCAAATGATAATACCCCCAGGGGTAAAAGTGCCTCCTCTTGATCAAAGAAAGAAAAGAGGCTATTGTAAATATCATAACTTTTTGGGCCATAAAACATCTCAATGTTTTCTTTTCAGGGATCTCGTGCAAAATGCTATTAAAGAAGGGAGGCTGAAGTTTGCTGACAAGGCCCCCGTGAATGTGGATTTGAGCCCTTTGCAGGCGGAAGCCCACTATGCTGAACCCTCAGGGGTAAGTGTGATCGAAGCTTCCAGGAGTCAGGTGAAAAGGCCAGGGATAACTATGGTCGAAGTCACCAAAGATCATATCAATATGCCAATATTTGGTAGTTTTTCTAGGAACCTTTCTAGAAAAACAATCGAAGCAGTCCAAAAGGTCGTTGAGGGCCCAAAACTGGAAACAGGTGGAGTCTCAAAATATGGAACTAAACCCACTTCCTACTTGGTTGCGGTGCAAGGCCAAACAAAAGACCTGGAGGTTCAAATGAAGCAAATGACTCTTGCGACTAAAGACAACATGAATGTCAACATGGTCGAAATCTCTGAATCAAAAGTTTCAGAGGAAGCCATCAAGCAAGAGCAAGCAAACGAAACAGCGTTCCCCCGAGAGAACGAAAATCTGGCAGAATTCTTGCAACGATGCCAGAAGAAAAAATCAGAAGTAATGTTGTGTCCTCGATGCAGCTCTATTTTTTACAAGAAAGTTGTTGAACACATCGAAGGTGTGAGAGCAGCAAACAAAAAATGGAGCAGAAATGCCCAAACAAGTACAGGCTCTGATGTTCGACACGATCCTAGAAGAACCTATCAAAAGGGTTCAAGTCAGGAAAAGAGGCCACTAACTTTCAGGCCTCCAACCAATGTGCCAGTCGATACATGGCTCAAAACATCGAGTCGAAAGAGACCCAACGAAGAAAGGTGGCATTCCTTTGAAGTGCCAAGAGGTTCATCTTTGACACTCAAGAGAGAACCTCATGTAGGTGCCACCAAAGTTGCTCAAGTATCGAGTAACTACAAGGGAAAGAACCCGATGTCTCGATCCCAGTGGAGAAGGTACCAAAGGCAGCGCAAGGCTGAGAGAGAGGCTGCCATCGAACCAAAACCAGAGTCGAGCTCAAATGTCCCCCAGCGAAAGCAAAGAAAGCCTTTGGAGAGGGAACCAGTGGCCAATAGATTGGTATGGCCTGATCAAGACGAAGTTGGTGACGAAGATAGCTCTGAGTCCGACGACACATTAGACATCATGATAAATGTAGTTTCGGTCTTGCCAAGAGAATTCGACCGCCAAATGGAAGTCGAAGCAAACGACTGGGAAGTCGAACAAGAGATGGCCAAGCATAGGCCAGTATGCTACTTTATCATGGGTAAGGGTTGCACTGAAGAGCAAAATGGTTTCTTCGAACCACCAACTGAGGCGATGAAAAGTCACCTCAAGCCTTTATTCATAAGGGCAAATCTCGAAGAGGCCACTGTAAACAAAATCTTGGTGGACTGTGGGGCGACTATCAACATAATCCCCCACTTCATGCTAAGAAAAGTAGGCAAGAATGATGAAGACATTAAGCCTCATAACATGGTCCTATCGAACTACGAAGGCGGAATAGGGACCACCATGGGTGTGATTCAACTAGACCTCAAAGTGGGATCCATCCTTCGACCAACCATGTTCATGGTCATATCGGCTAAACCAAATTACAACCTACTGTTAGGCCGAGAATGGATACATGGTGTCGGAGCAGTACCATCGTCGATGCACCAAAGGGTGATATTATGGCGTCCCGATGGGATTGTCGAGAATATAGAAGCAGATCAGAGCTACTACTTAGGCTAAGTTAATCACCTAGGGAGAGCTGACTTCGACAAAAATTTGGCTCACATTGGGCCATGTCCAGCACCTGACTTCGACATGGCACCAGCGCCAAATGCTTTTTGTTCCTTGTACCTGCATCCTGATCATGGGTTTCAATGGGATAAAGAAGACTTATCTCACATTGATTTCAGTGGGCTAACTGACATCCAGCCAACTGGTTGGGGAAGCGAATTCAGTGATAATGACTGAGTCGCAAGCGTTATAGCGAATTTCGGCCTACGTAGCCGAAACAAGAGTGATAGCGGCACTCGAAGCCGAAGTAAAATATATGGCCACCAAGGCCAATGACCAAGTGCTACCTTCTGCAGGACCTGGAAAAGATTTCGACCCAGAGCCACCAGATATAGGTCCTGGAAAATATTTCGACCCAGAACCTCTCGATATCTCGACAGAAGGAATGCAGGAACAGAGGCTCGACGCCATCTACGATGATGAGCCTTTGGGTTTCGAAAAGGACCCCCTGGAGAACAACATCAAAATGTTAGCACAGGATCCTTTAGAAGAAATCGACTTGGGCGAAGGGTTAGATAAAAGACCCACTTACATCAGTGCCAAAATAGACCCAGAGCTCAGGGTCGAAGTGATCCAATTACTGAAGGAGTTCAAGGACTGCTTTGCATGGGATTACAACGAGATGCTTGGTCTCGACAGAAGATTGGTAGAACTTCAGTTGCCAATCAAACCTGGGAAAAAGCCTGTCAAACAAACTCCAAGACGCTTCACTCCAGAAATACTATCGAAGATCAAAACGGAAGTTGAAATACTGCTGAAGTGCAAATTCATATGAACTACGAGGTACGTCGAATGGATTGCAAACATTGTGCCAGTTATTAAGAAAAATGGTACATTAAGGGTATGCATAGATTTTAGAGATCTGAATATTGCAACACCCAAAGATGAATATCCTATGCATGTGGCGGAAATGTTTGTCGACTCTGCCGCTGGCTACGAGTACCTGAGCATGCTCGATGGTTACTCAGGATACAATCAAAATTTCATTGCTGAAGAAGATGTGTCGAAAACAGCTTTTTGATGCCCTGGGGCCTTAGGCACTTACGAATGGGTAGTAATGCCTTTTTGCCTAAAAAACGCTGGGGCAACATATCAGCGAGCAATGAACTCTATCTTTCATGATTTTATTAACACTTTCATGCAAGTATATATTGACGATATTGTTGTAAAATCTGTTTCCAGGAAGACCCATATAGACCACCTTCGACAATCATTCGAAAGAATGAGAAAGCATGGTCTGAAGATGAACCCTTTGAAGTGTGCGTTCTGTGTGAAAGCCGGATATTTCTTGGGCTTCGTCGTCCACAAGAAAGGAATCGAAATCAACCAGAACAAGACGAAGGCAATCTTGGAAGCGAAAGCGCCAACGAACAAGAAGGAGCTGCAATCTCTGCTGGGCAAGATAAACTTCTTAAGGAGATTTATATCTAACCTAAGTGGAAAAGCGCAAGCCTTCTCACCCTTACTTCGATTGAATAAGGAAGGGTTCGAGTGGGGGCAAGAGCAACAAGAAGCCTTCGACAAGATCAAAGGGTACCTCACCAAGCCACCTATTTTGGTGCCTCCTTGTAGAAATAGGAGTATGAGATTGTACATAGCTGCATCCGACAAAACTTTGGGAAGTATGTTAGCCCAAGAGGATGAAAATGGAGTCGAAAGACCCATTTACTACCTTAGCAGAGTTTTGAACGATGCAGAAACTAGATATAGCGAAGTTGAAAAATTATGTCTATGTCTTTATTTCTCTTGTACAAAGCTCAAACAATATATAAAACCAGTTGATGTGTATGTTTCGTCCCATTCTGATGTTTTCAAATACATGTTGTCGAAACCCATCTTGCACAGTCGAATTGGTAAGTGGGCGCTAGCATTAACTGCGTTAACCTTTATGCCTCTCAAGGCGGTAAAAGGGCAAGTGGTAGCAGACTTTATAGTCGACCACTCAATTCAGGTACAAAATATAAATTACTTGGAGATAGAACCCTGGAAATTTTACTTCGATGGTTCCAGCCATAAAGATGGAACGGGAGTAGGGGTCTTAATTATTTCTCTAGAAAAAATTCCAACAACATTTAAGTACAAGATAGAAGGTACTTGTTCGAACAATGAGGCTGAATATGAAGCTCTAATTACTGGCCTTGAAATATTGTTGGAATTGGGGGCAACTCGAGTCGAAATAATGGGAGACTCAAAGTTAGTCATTAAGCAAATCACAAAAGAGTACAAATGTATAAGAGAAAATCTCATTACGTACTTTGTGATAGCAAATCGTTTATTGAAAAAATTCGAAGTGGTTAATATTCAACACATACCTAGATTGGAAAACCAAATAGCCAATGATTTGGCACAAATTGCATCTGGGTATAGGATTTCAAAAACGAGATTACAAAGAGCAACTGAAGTCCGAGAAAAAATGTCAGCAACCAGCTTGTCTCCAACTAATTTGGAATCGACAAGACTAGGATATGCCGATCAAAGGGATTTCGAAATTTCGTTCATAGATAATTTATTGGAGCAAGATTGGAGGAAACCCATTGTAGATTATCTACAAAATCTAGCATCTTTGACAGAACGAAAAATAAAATATAGGGCGTTAAGTTACGTACTCATGGGGAATGAGTTGTTTAAAAAGACGCCTGAAGGGGTATTATTAAAATGCTTAAGCGAAACTGAAGCATACATAGCCCTTTCGACTACACATGCTGGAGCATGTGGGGCTCACCAAGTAGGTCATAAGATGAAATGGTTGTTGTTTCGACAAGGACTATATTGGCCCACTATCTTGAAAGATTGTGTCGAGTTCGCGAAGGGTTTCCAGGAATGCCAAGTCCATACTGGTATCCAACATGTACCAGCAAGCGAGCTTTACTCAATAGTGAAACCTTTGCCTTTTAGAGGATGGGCGTTGGATCTTATTGGATAGATTCGACCAGCATCATCGAAGAGCCAGAAGTATATACTGGTAGGCATTGATTATTTCACTAAATGGATCGAAGCTATCCCTTTAGTCAACGCAGAACAAGAAAATGTCATTGAATTTATTCAAAAGAACATTATCTACAGATTTGGAATCCCTGAGAGTATAACAATTGATCAAGGGTCAGTGTTCACTGGTCGAAAGATGCAGGAATTCGCGCAAGAAACAGGTTTCAGACTCCTAACATTAACGCCTTATTACGCACAGGCAAATGGTCAAGTCGAAGCGGCGAATAAAATAGTGATTGACCTGATAAAAAAGCATGTAGGAAAGAAGCCAAAAAATTGGCATAAAACGTTAGACCAGATCTTGTGGGCTTGTCGAACATCCCCAAAGGAAGCCACAGGCACAACACCATATCGGCTAACTTACGGTCATGATGCAGTACTGCCAGCAGAAATTTGTCTTCAATCAGCAAGGGTTCAAAGACATCAAGATATTCCCCCTGAGGTTTATTGGGATATGATGTTAGACGAATTGGTAGATTTAGACGAAGAAAGACTACGAGCTCTCGACCTACTGCGAATTCAGAAGAAAAGAGTGGAAGACTCTTACAATAAGAAAGTAAAACCTAAGGCATTCTCGCCTGAAGAACTAGTTTGGAAGGTAATTCTTCCCATGGATCGAAAAGATCGAAGCATGGGAAAATGGTCACCCAAATGGGAAGGACCCTTCAAAATTATTCAAACTTTTTCTGGTAGAGCATATGAGGTCGAAGAGTTAAGCGAAGATAAAAGACTCTTGAGAGTAAACGGCAAATATTTGAAAAAATATAAACCTATGCTCCAAGAGATCAAAATAAATAACAATTAATGATTAAGTTAACAATAAAGCCAAAATGGAAAATAACATTGATAAGCCAAAATGGCTACAAAAATTACAGAATATTCGAGTACATGGTCAATGAAGTACAAAGCAAATTAAAAAGGGGCGGAAGCTTTGAGACAAAGATATTTTGCTCGCTGTAACTCCAGTCGTTTGTTGCACAAGGCATTCGCCTGATAGATTTTAGCAATCTGGTCATCTAGAGCCTGGGCCCTTTCAGCGAACTCTAGGCCTCGAGCAACTTCATCTTGGTTCTTCGCGTCTGAAACAGTCGAAAGAAGTTCTTCCTTGCGCTTAGTATTAGCGTTTAACCTGGCTTCCAACTCCTCGATCTGCGCCCGTATAGAGGCATTATCCTGATCGATGGCTTCGATTTCCTGTTGCTTGGACGTTCTCTGTTTCGACAACTCTTTAATTCGAGAGGTCGATTCAGCTACTTCAGTCCAAGCAGCAGAACTCTTGCCATGCAGCGTTTCGAGTTGGTTGTTGAACCCCCTTCGACGATTGTAATCCGCAGAGGCTTGGTCAATAATGGAGTATAACTCCAAGATAAAGCCGGAAATCTCTGGAGAAACAGCAAGCAAATCAACAACACACAAGACAGCCCCCAAACAAGATTGGGCAGTAGGATCCCCCTCCAAAGCCTTCATTAGGTCCCTCTTGAAGAATTGAGCCTTAACTTTCTTCAAGACCTCATCGAGAGGAGAAGTCGAAGTAGACTTCCCTGATGCAGTAGAAGCATCATGACTAGGGTCAGATGAATTTTCCATGCTCTCGACGATGGCGTTCAGATAGCCAATTGGATCATTTTGCTTCAAGAGAGCCAAGTCCTCTTTAGACCTGGGCTTTGTCGAGGTAACCTTTTCTGCGGCAATGTTGGCTTGGGGCAGAACATTTTCAGCAGCATCAGCGTCAACATGACCCTCTTCATCATGTTGCTCTTCTGTCTTGTTGACCACTTGAACCTCCTCCTGGTGGTGCTCCTCAGGGGCACCCCCTGTCTCAGCAGGAAGCTCATCATCCACCAGTTCCTCCTCGCGTTGTCTGCTATGGTCAGCAGAGTCTTGCGGTTCCGAAGTTTGATTCACTTTATTAGCAGAACTGACGAAAGAAGAAGGATTGCAGGTGGGTTCCCCTGTGCTGTTTATGAAGGCACCGGAACCTTCGACAGGATGCCCAACTGGTGTTGAAGTGCCAGCCGTTTCCGGAAAGAAAAAACTCTGATTAGAGAGATGCACAATCGAAGGTGATCATTGACACTTAAGTTAAAATTGGTCGGAGATATTACCTGTAAAGGAACCTCAGCCCCAGGGCTAGAGTTGTCGCTCTCAACAGGATTACTGAGCAAGACATTTAGCTCCTCCTCTGTGGGTTCTTTAATAATAGCAGGGGGCGACCTGGGTTTATTCCCTGTGACTTTAGTTCTTATCACAGGTCGAGGTTCAGGAGCAGGAGCAGCCTTTTTCAGCTTTCTCCATTTGAGAGGAACAAGAGGAGATTCCTCCTCTTCGCCACTCGAAGTTTCGACCGTTAATATGGGTCGCTTCTTAGGCGCAGGTTTCTGAAAACCCCAAACGGAGTCGATTTAAAACACAGCATCGAAAACCAGGATGTTTAAAACCAGAGGGAAACAAGGAAAAATTGTTACCTGTACTAGAGGGTTTGCAGAGGGACCTCCACCCTGATTGTTGTCTGTGTCCTTCTTAGCCACAGGTTTTCGAACAACTGAAAGAGAAACGTTCACAAGTTATAATTGACAGATATAAGTCGAAATGAAAAGACAAATATAATTTGAAGAGGGAACATACATTTCTTTATTTTATCGAGGACCATGACGAAGGACTTCTTGAGTTCGTCTGCAAAGTCCTTCTCGTCGAGAACTCTTCGACGTAATATCTCTTCCACCAGTCTTCAAAGGCTGGTGAACAGAGGGAGTTGAGTTGGTAGTCGAACAATGATAGTACGGTCCGACCAACGTACCTACTAATATGCCTAGTAGCGGCGTCTTCAGAGTAGTCATTAGAAAAGAACAACAATGATTTCTCCCGAGGATAAATCGGAGAAGGAAGCGATTGAATAATGCCAAATTGTCGAGAGACAAGATTCGGCTGGTAGGAAATCAGGCTCAGCTGATTTTTCGAACTCTTGAAACACAACGGCATTATCCTTGGGGTGAGAAACGCTTCCCACATTGTTATATGCTCTTCGAAGTGAGGATCCTCTTGTGATTTAGGATGGGGCCTGGTAAACCATCCTGGACCACACTTTCGACCGGCGAAAGGGGCCATGGTCGAAGTGAATTCCTTCCTCCCCGCAAACATCTGAACGAAGTTTGCGAAGGTCTTTTGTAGTTCCAGCCCATCCTCAGTAGGAGTCAATAAGGCGAGCCTGGTGCCTTCAACGCGTCTTCTGGCTATCTCAGGGGCCTTTTCATTTATTTGAGTCTTCTGGGGTAGAAAAGACTCAAAAGTGGCATTCAGCCAGAGTTGAAGTAACCAGAAGGGACCAGCAAGCAGCAGGCTGGCTCTATTTTCGATTACTTTTAATTGAGCCGCTCCATTGCTTATCGACTCGTACAAGTTCGCCAAAATTAATTCGGCCAAACAGATGTTTTAGCCGTGATGAAGCTGAGTAGCAAGGGTGACCATCTTCTTCGTCACCTGCAGGGATTTCGTGCAGAACACGAAGCGCGACATCCAAAGGGCTAGAAACGCGATGTGCTCCACATCAGTCACCATAACCGTCGATTTGTCGTGGTAATGACTGGTGTAAGTGGTGTAGGTGGGTTTGGTAGCAGAAAACCCAATCTGGTCTTCAGACATTTCCTCTGGGTCGAAGTAGTCCCCAGTTGGTCGAAGACCAGCAATCGCGGCCACATCGAAGAGAGTGGGCGTAACCATTCCACAAGGCAAGTGGAAGGTATAGTGAGTGTAGTCCCAAAACAGCAATGAAGCTACCAGCATGTCAGGACAATAGTTAAGACCAGTTTTGGACAACATGACCAGGTCATAAATGCCCATGCCTTTCCAAATCGAAGCCTGGCACTCCTCCATTTTGTTAAGCCAAGCGGTATATTCTGGTGTAAGGCTAGGGCTAGATCGAAAATCCCTAACCCCCCTGTTAAAAAACCGAAGATCTATTTTCTCTTTCGCAGGATCTTCAGTATCATCTTTCGCCTTCTTTGAACACCCAATGGGTTTGAGTGCCTCATGCGCGGGGAAGAAACCCTCAATTTTTGTGGGGTCAGTAATGCATTTTGAAAGAGGGCCTAACATCGCAAAAACCCGGTTGGAATACCCAACGGGAATCAGCAGTTGAGAGCCATAGGTTTTGCGCTCAGCGTCACCCATGGGTTCAGGAACCCTTTGCATTCCCATAGAATTAACTACCGGAGCTGTTGAGAAGGTTTATGGTTGAGCAGTCTTGGAGAGAATGCTAGCTCTTGGGGCATTGGGAGCACGAGTATGTGAAGCCATTTTTGGTTTAAAGGAGGGTGAATGAAGAATAAAGATTACTGGGTTTGGAGAGGAAGAAGCAAAGGGTTGTTTGCAAAAGATTACGTTCGATCGAAGGTTTGGATGCGAGAAAGCGTAAAGAGTCCAAATGAAGCATTTAGTGCTATTTATAGTGATTGGAAAATCACAGGGCTCCAGGTCATTTAATGCCACAGACGGAAGTGGGGCACGTGGCACGCATTGGCGCTGTAGCCGTTCTGAAAAACGGAAACGTTCCAGCATGCTTCCTCGATTTCAGAGAATGGTCATAATGACAGCGTATGAAAGGCCATCGTGCGTGCGAAGTGCCTTACTGAAGTGACATCTTGGGAAAAGTTGAAATTATGATTTTTTGAGATCGTCAAATGGTTGGTAGGAGACGAAAAGTGCACAAACTAATTTGTGGCTAAGAGTGAAGGACATGTGTCGAATGGAATATCAAAGAATGCCTCTTTCTTCTAAGCGTCAAAATAAGACATTCTTGGGGGGAAATTTGTTGGCTCCTAAATTCGACACCCACGTTCTATTATCATATAGATCATTAATTATGAGTTAGAAGAGTTTCCTACACAAGAAGGCTTCGATCAGCTGATCACATCGAAGGCTTATCAAAGAATGACAAGATACTTAGAGAAATTTCTCTAAGTTGGAATCATGTTGTTTTTAACGTCGAAGGAGCAACCTTTCGACCAAGGTCCCTGATGCCCAAGATCGAACGATTTGAATTTTGAATTGTTGGAGGGAAAGCGGTTCCCAGCAGTTACCAAGCGCAACGTGGCATGGAAGTAGGCGTCGAGGGTTGTGAGCGTGCCATGTGGTGTCACCTCGAAGCGATGTAACTGCCCAGCAGTTACTTAAGATTTTTTTTAGTATAAATACTAAGTGTTCACGTAGTTATTAGTTGTGTTCATCATTGTATACAAGTCACTCATTTAGATTCAAGTACCCAGCGTGAGAGAAAGAATCATTGAGAATGTATGTGTGAAACACCATTTACCTTAATCGAAATCTTTTACATTCAAGCAATTTATCGCTTTCACTTATTTATCTCAGTCGAAGTCATTTATTTAACAAGCCTTTAATGCTTTTATTTACTTTACCAAGCTTTTCTCCATGCAATTTACTTAAAGTGTCTCTACCTTACTTGCGTTAATCACCATTAGGATTAGTCGAAACTCTTTATTTTAAAGCATTTGAACTCTCTAAAATCAGCCATGTCTTAGGATCAATCTGATCGATCCTGCGAGTCACCAAATAAGTTACCTTTTGGAAGATCAGCGGTTGTTTACCATTTTTCACGGTAAACAACACCAACTTAGAAGACAATGTCAAGGGCAGATTGGTCTTGATGTTGCACGAATATGTTGAAGTGTTCGCTTGGTCATACGAAGATATGTCGGGGCTTGATACTGACATTGTAGTTCATCGTCTACCAATGAAGGAAGATTGTCCTCCAGTCAAGCAAAAGGTTTGTCGCATGCGGCCAGACATGTCTGAGAAAATAAAAGTTGAGGTAATGAAACCGTTCGATGCAGGTTTCCTGGCAGTGATGTCATATCCCCAATGGGTAGAAAATGTTGTTCCGATGCTGAAGAAGGATGGAAAAGTCCGTATCTGTGTAGACTACAGGGATTTGAATAGGGCAAGCCCCAAAGATGATTTCTCACTACCTCATATTGACGTCTTGGTCGACAATACTGCTCAACATAAAGTGTTCTCCTTTATAGATGTTTTCTCCGGTTACAATCAAATCAAAATGGCTCCCAAAGACATGGACAAGACCAATTTTGTCACACAGTGGGGCACCTTCTGTTACAAGGTCATGCCTTTCGGTTTGAAGAATGTAGAGGCAACCTATCAATGAGCTATGGTAGCTCTATTTCATGACATGATCTATCATGAGATAGAAGTCTATATTGATGACATGATTGCAAGATCACAAACTGAGGAACAACACCTTGATCATATTCACAAGTTGTTTGAGAGGCTGAAGAAATAAAAGCTAAGGCTGAATCCCAATAAATGCACCTTCGGGGTAAGGTCATGAAAACTCTTAGGGTTCGTTGTCAGTGGAAAAGGTATAAAGATCAGCCCTGCAAAAGTCAAAGCCATACAAGAAATGCCAACTCCCTACACTGAGAAGGAGGTCAGAGGTTTCTTAGGACGACTTAACTATATTTCCTGATTCATATCTCACTTAACTACTACTTGTGAGTCAATCTTCAAACTATTAAAGAAAAATCAAGTAGTCAAATGGAATGACGACTACCAAGCAGCTTTTGACAAAATCAAGGAGTACCTGCAAGAACCTCCAATCCTAATGCCTCCAGTTGAAGGAAGAACTTAGATTATGTACTTGACTATATTAGAGAATTCAATGGGGTGTGTGTTGGGCTAACATGACGAGTCTGGCCGAAAAGAGCATGCAATATACTACCTGAGCAAAAAGTTTATCGAATGTGAAACAAGTAATTCACTGCTCAAGAAAACTTGTTGCGCTCTGGCATGGGCTGCTCGCTGGCTAAGACAGTATATATTGACTCATACTACCTTATTGATTTCTAAGATGGATCTCATCAAGTATATCTTCGAGAAGCCAGCTCTCTCCGGACGAATAGCTAGATTGAAAATGATCTTGACTGAATATGACATTCAATACATTACACAAAAGGAAATCAAGGGAAGTGTGTTAGCGGATCATTTGGCAAATCAAGCTATTGATGCCTACCAATCCATGAACTTCGAATTCCCGAACGAGAATATCATGCTGATAAATGATTGTGAAGATTCTGGGTCATATGAAGGACCTGAACAAGGATCCCGATGGACTATGGTTTTTGATGGAGCTTCCAACGCTTTGGGTAACAGAATCGGTGTTGTGATCATTTCTCCCGAAGGTTGTCATACACCTTTCACTGCTTCGACTGTGCTTCGACTGTACAAACAACATGGTCGAGTATGAAGCGTGCATCTTGGGTCTAAAGGCTACCATTGACCTAAGAATCAAGTTCTTAAGCGTATTCGACCCTACTAATCAGTCAAGTTAAAGGGGAGTGAGATACCAAACATCCAAACTTGATCCCTTACAAAGAGCATGTGCTGACCTTTGACCTCATACTTCGAGGAGGTCACATTTGAACATTTCCCGAGGGAAGAGAACTAGTTGGCAGACGCCTTAGCAACTATGTCGTCTATGTTCAAGGTCAATTGGGACAACGAATCTCCCAGAATTACAATCGAAAGATTTAACGAACCTGCACACTGTTACGAGATCGACACTGATAGGGAGAAGCCTTGGTATCATAAAGTGATGAGTTACCTCGAAGCACAGGAGTATCCTGAAGGAGCTTCAATCAATGACAAAAAATTCCTGCGAAGATTCTCAGTCAAATTCTTCCTAAGCAATGGGATCCTGTACAAGCGCAACCATGATTCTACTCTGCTTCGTTGTGTGGACAAGAAGGAAGCAGAAAAGATTATGGAGGACATGCATGAGGGTATCTTCAGAACTCACTCTAGTGGACACACTGGCCAAGAAGATTCTGAGGATTGGTTACTATTGGTCGACTATGAAAACTGATTGTCACCACCACTCGAGGACTTGCCATAAGTGTCAGATCTATGCCGACAAGGTTCATGTGCCTCTGATACCTCTAAATGCCATGACTGCTCAGTGGTCATTTACAATGTGGGACATTGACATAATAATAATAATAATAATAATAATAATAATAATAATAATAATAATAACAATAATAACAACAATAATAACAATAATAATAATAACAACAACAATAATAATAACAATAACAACAATAACAATAACAATAATAATAACAATAATAACAATAATAATAACAATAATAACAATAAAAATAATAATAATAATCACAATAATAATAATAATAATAATAATAATAATAATAATAATAATAATAATAATAATAATAATAATAATAATAATAATAATAATAATAATAAATATACTAATTAATAGTGAATAACTTTTTTCTTTCTTTTATTTATAGTTTCTTCTTTAATTAATTAGAAATAATCTATTTTTTCCTTTTATAATAGAAGGAGGGGATTAATCTAGAAGCTTATTTGAGACGTCATTTTTGCTTCTCCTCTCTCATTCTGAAATAATGATACTCTTCAACAAAGGCTCCTATATGTTATTCCCCTTGACTTTGAACTTTGAAATGGACCAACATTATCATTTTTGTCTTACGCCAGAAAATCGACAATTTTCTTTACTTGTCACAAAAAGCAAATGTCAAATATGTTTGTGGTTGGATAAGTAGATGCATATCATGCATGTATCTTCTTATTTTAATAGTCACTTGTGGACATTTTTAATATTATACTATCATGCAAGTGGAGGATGCATTAATGCAAGTTGATCCTAATTTAATCATTCAAACCAGTCGTGTGCTTTTCCTTAAAAACAAATTATTTAAATATATATATATTACTTTTGAGAAGGAAAATTGTTAGATAATGATGATATATATTTACTCATTACACTCCCTTCTGTGTGAAAATCGACAGTACTTTAAATATTCAATCAATATATATATATATATATATATATATATATATATATATATATATATATATATATATATATATATATATATATATATATATATATATATATATATATATATATATATATATATATATATATATATATATATATATATATATATATATATATATATATATATATATATATATATATATATATATATATATATATATATATATATTACATAAAGTTGGAAGATTTTTTAAACTTTTCGAGTTTGTTTTCTTGTCAAAAATAATATTTTAATATTTTTTGTTTTTGTTTTTATTTTTGTTTTGAATAAAAATTTTATTAGAATATTTTTCTGTATTTTTTTTTTTTTTGAGTCAAATACCATCTTTATAGATAATAAAATTCAGTATTTTTTTATTTAGTGGATTCCATAGCTTTTATCCTAGGTTTTGCGTTTCCAATCCTGTGTTTTTATTTCAGGTTTAATGTTTGTTAATTCCTAGTGTTTTCTACAACGCCAAGTGGCATCAGAGCAGGTTTTTTCATTTTTTTCGTAACTTGATCAGTCATGGGAGATCAATCGATAACCAAAACAGATCTTAAAGAAATTATAGTGATTTTTATCGCGATTCTAACTGTTTTGACTGAACAAATGTCGAATTTAGAAAATCAGATGAACAATGCCAACAACAACGGGAATCGGCGGGGAGAAAAGGAGAAGAACATGTAAGGGTTTCGCGGGGTGGAAATAATCATCATGTTGTTATTGCTGAAAATTTAAGTTCTGAAGAAGAAGAACACTACAAGGGAGAGATGGTTGATCATGGAAATCGACATAACCATGATTATTGAGTGAATGATGATATTTCATTATGTTATGAAACGATGGGAGTGGAGGAGTTTCTAGATTGGCATATCGATGTTGAGAGGTTCTTTTATGGACATCCTTGAGAACAAGCAGTTAAGATGTTGGCAATCAGATAGAAGGGTGTTGTTATTGTTTGGTGGGATAAGCTTGTTGTTCAGAGGCAGGGGGCAGAGAAAAGGGTCGGTCAGATCTTGTTGAAGAATAAAATAATTGATGCTGCAACAATTTTTACCAGAGAATTATGAGTAGATTCTTTATAAGATGTATATTGAGTGTGTTCAGGGAAAAATAATTATAACATAATACACAACTAAGTTCCAATGTTTCTTTTAGTGTAGTGAATTGGGAGAATCCGAGAGTCAGAAAGTTACTCGATACATCAGTGGCTTAAAGGGATCCTTGTAGAAGAAGATGGGCTTATAGACTATATGAACTGTGGTTGAGGCATCTAGTCTAACTTTAGAGGCAGAGTTGATGGAGAAATCCTCTCGAAAATGTTCACCTTTTAGGTATTCTCCAAGAATAACTTTAAATCAGTAAGCGACAAGGAAAAGAGTGCGGCAACCAGGGATTCTAACCTTGAGAATAAGGGGACTAGCAATCATAATAGTGTCCAGCATAGTAAAGCACCAGTCTAGAGGCAAAATAATCCATATGATAAACCCATTGTAGACATGTGTTATCGTTATAATGGAAGATGTCACAATGTTTGTCCAACAATGAGAGTCATTGTTGTGGAAAAAATGGAAGAAGTAGGGGAAATAGAATGACATGCAGTTGAGAACAATGAATATGCAAGGGTTGAGTTTATAGAGGAGGACTCTAATGATAAAGTAAATTTTATGTTGCAGAGAGTTTTACTAGCATCTAAAGATGAAGGGTAGCGCAAAAATTTGTTTGAAATATATTATTCTATCAAGAACAATATGTGTAATATGATTATGGATAGTGGCATCATGGAGAATCAGATGTTAGAGAAATTGATAGATTATTAGAAGTTGTCCATAGAACTCCATGAGAAGTCATACATCATCGGTTGGGTAAGAAAGGACTCCCAAGTTCAAGTAACACTAGCCTGTAGAGTCCATATCTCCATCGGAAAGCATTATAGAGAAGAGGTACTTTGTGATGTTCTTGATATGAATTTTTGTCATATTTTACTTGGCAGGCCTTGACAATTTGATAATGATATCACTTATCAAGTACGGGATAATGTGATGATGTTTACATGTGGGCAGGCATAAAAATTTTATGGATGATGTTTTGCACTTTGATAAGAATCTAGGAGAAAAAGTCTGGTTTCTTGGTGATCACACAAAGTGAAAAGGAGCTTGACGATGTTGCTAAAGAAACTCAATTTTTTTGTTAAGTGGTGAGTAAATGGCTTATGAGTGTTGTAAATAAGGAAACAACAATTCCAGAAGCAGCAATAGAGATCCTAGAGAATTTCAAGAAATTGATTGCATGTGTGCTACTAGACAATTTGTCTTCTACACAAAATAAACGTTGAAAAGTTAAATCTTTTAATATGGGAGACAATGTGATGTTGTTTCTGCATAAGGAAAGGTTTCTAGTAAGTATGACCCGTTCAAAGAGACTTTATAGATCATTAATAATATTTATGTAGTAGATCTCCCGGATTTCAAGAATATATCTAATAGTTTCCATGTTGTTGAATTTTATGAATATCAAACAGAGGAGAATTTTTATCAAGAAGAAAACTCAGACCCGAATTCTTCAGAGGTGGAAGTGACTCTTATCTTTCAGAGGTGGAAGTAATTGTTGTAGAAAGATTTTTTAAAGTCGTCTGAATTTATTTCAAGCCTAAAAATAATATTATAATATTTTCACAATTTTCTATTTTATTTCTATTTTAAATTAAAAATCTATTAGAATTTTCTTTTTATTTTATTTTTATTTTATATTTAAAGTCTATTATAATTATCTTTTATTTATGTATTTAAACACTTTTAACGTGAATTAAAAGATTATTTTTTAAATAATAAAATTTAATATTTTATTTATTTGATAGATTCCAAAATTCATTTAACAGATTTAGAGTTTATAATCCAGTATTTTTATTTTAACTTTTGCGTTTGCTAATCCTAATATTTTACTGGGCGTCATTAAAAATCAATAATAATATACTTGTTTATTATATAGTGAAATAAATAATTAATATTTAGCAGTATCATTTGTTTTATAATGTGAATTTGGCTTTTGTAAGCAAAATCTTTTACCATGTCATGTCCCTTTGAGTAGGTGGGATCATAGTGGCGGCTGATGTAACGGGTTATGTTTGGAAAATATTTATCAAAACCAATCAATTTTTTGTGTTAATTGTTTAACTCTACACATAAAAATATGTAGATCTGGGGACAAATATCAGAGAAAATTTGCCAAGAGACAAAATAAGAATAAAAAGTATTCAAAAGTTGTGATATATACCTAGAATATTATTTTGTCAAGGTCATTTTTGAAATTACAATTTATACTTCATAGTCTATAAATTCATATATTTAAAAATATACATTTTTTTATCATATTATAATTTATTTTTAATTATTTATAACCTTTTCGTATAATTGATTTAAATAGTGTGTAATTTTTTTTTTGCAATTTTTTCTTATTATTTAAATTTAAAATACTGTAAGTATTTTTTATATCATTTCGTATTTATATTTAATTCAACAGTTAATTTTATCAAATACAATTAATTTAATAATTTATTTATTAACTATTTAGTATAAATTCAATCTATATATTAACTAGCTAATTATCAACTATGTTCGTTGTTTTTTATAAAAAAAATAAATTATAATTAAGGTATTCTCTATTTTCTTATATATGACTATTTAGAAAAATCACACACAAAACTTAAGATAGGCTTCTGCACAAAATCAAAATTTTATTATATTTATCACAGTTAAATAATAATTAAATATTATATTTAATTATATTTTATGATTAAACCTGAGACTTAATTATGTGGAACTTTAAAAAAAACTCTAGATATCACATCCAAAACTTAATAAGAATATGGATTGGATTCTACCTAAAATTAAAATGTATATTTTGAATTTATCAAGTGGGTTGCTGTACCAATCAGTGGCCACTTTCACTTACTACTGTATTTACTCCCTCTCGAGTGTATAACAGAAAAGGAAAGCAAGACAAAACTCGAGAGCGACTCTTGATAAAGACACATACGCAGACAGAATAGTACACTTGGTTATGGCTTTTAATTTAATTGAAATAATGTTAACAAAAACAGCTGACATTAAAATAAACGGATTTATTAATAGATAGTTAGTTTAATGGTGATCGACGCTGAACTTAATAGAAAAGACTATGATTCAATCGTCCGCAACTGTAATTAGGAGAGGATCAGACTCACTTCATGTCAGAACTGATTCCTGAATTAGAATAAATCGATGGTGAAAAATCACTATTTATTATAAGTATATAGTGGCAGAGCCAGCGCCGGTTAGGTAGAGCAGTTGTTCAGTCTCTTCTTTCCTCTATCTCAGTGGAAGAAGCGATTCGATGACAACTTTTGTGGCGGTTGAAGGTGCGAAATGGGGCAAACCTGGACATAATCACTTCCAACGGCTTTAACGACAAGACTCTCAGTCCTGGTTTATTCCTCTATTTCTCTTATTTCGTTTTAGCTCTTCTTATTTCTTCTTCTATTCTTTGTTTTGAATCTGAAATTGTTGTGTTGATGCAATTATGAGGCTTCAAGGATCTTGCTCAGTTTTTTTTTGAAATATTAAATTAGGTTTGATTAGATTTAATATTTAAATATAATCCAAGTTGAGTTAGCTCAAGCCCAATTAGGGTTGTATATATAGTCATAGTGTGTATCATTATTTGTACAATTGAATAATACAAATCCTTATTTCCTTTATTATTCTCTTTTTCTCTCCTCACTATAAGTGTTTCGCGTACTAACAAATTGGTATCAGAGCTTCCGGTTATTGTTCTTGATCAAGTTTTTAAGAATTTCATGTCAGAGATCGTTTTTCTAGGGCAAGTGAATCAACCGTTGCAAAGATGGCTAGTGATAAAGGCATTCTGAATTCTCTTCCAATGCTTGACGACAAAAATTGGATCTGATGGAAAAAACAGATGCAATTCTTGTTTGACTTCCATGAAACCCTAGAAGTGGTTACCGACGACGTTCTTACGTTGGCTGCAAATGCAACCGACGAACAGAAAAAAGCCCCCAGCGAAGTCAAGAAGAAAGATTGCAAGGCTGCATATTGCATTCAAACGGCTGTTGATGATGCTAATTTCGACAAAATCTCTCATGCTGAAACGACGAAGGAGGCATGGGATATTTTGGTGAAGTATTACGAAGGAGGTGAGAAAGTCGAGGTTGTCAAATTACAAACCTTGCGTCGACAATATGAGTTGTTGTCGATGGGAGAAGATAAAAAAGTTGCAGAATATGTGTCGAAGGTTCAGAAACTCGTCCATCTCATGAAGGTTTGTGGTGAAACCATTACTGATAAGATGATAGTTGAGAAGGTAATGAGAACGTTGACCTCTCACTTTGATCACGTTATCGTAGCTATTCAAGAATCCAACAATCTTGAAACCACTAAAGTGGAAGATTTGATTGCTTCGTTGGAGGCGCATGAGATGAGGATTGTCGAAAAGAAAGAGTTCAGGACTCGATACAGGCAGTGCAAGCTAAATCATGGAAAAGGATGGCGGTTCCAACAAATTTAAAGGCATGTTTGACAAGACTCATGGCAAGAAGTCTTGGTCGAATCCCCATAAGAATAAGGTCGAAGATAGATCTTCTGAATCCTCGAAATAGGGAGAAGGAAACTATCGAAAGGACAAAGAAGATAAGAAAGGTATGCAATGTTATAACTGTGAAAAGTAGGGACACTTGGCCAAGAATTGTTGGTACAGAAAAGACAAGGGATCGAAAGGCAAGGACGAAGGAGCGAACCTTGCACGCCAAGATTTAGATTATTCTGAAGGTGGTATGGTGGTTATGACTGCAGTTGCAGATAACCATATCGAATCCAAGATCTGGTTTCTCGACTAAGGCTTCTCGAACCATATGACTGGTCGAAAGGAGTGGTTGGTAGATTTTGACGAGTCGAAGAAGAGCAAGGTAAAACTTGCTAGTTTGTTGCAAGCAGAAGGTACTGGAAACATAGTCTTTCAAATGAGTAATGGAGGGAAAGATATGATCAAAGATGTGCTCTATATACCTGGAATGAAATACAACTTGCTAAGTGTTGGACAACTAGTCGAAAAAGGTTTCTCAGTTGTCATAAAAGATGGAGTTTTGAAATTGTTCGACACCAAGAACAATTTGGTCTTAAAATCCCCATTGTTAAAGAATAGGACATTTAATACTATGATCAGTTAGACAAAATTTCAATGTTTGAAAATTGTTGTAGACCACAAGGATAGTTAGTTGTGGCATTTGAGATTTGGACATTTGAATTTTTGATCACTTAATCAAATGATTACTCATGATATGGTTACTGGTATTCCAAGTCTTGAGATGCCTGAAAAACTTTGTGAAGGTTGTTTAATGGGAAAGGAATCCAGAAATTCTTTCGTTTCGACTATGTCAATGAGATCATCCTGAATTCTTGAATTGGTGCATTCGGATGTATGTGGTCCATTCGAAGAACATACAATTAGTGGAAACATATATTTTATTTCGTTTGTTGATGAGTTTAGTTGAAAGTTGTGGATCTATGTGATCAAACGAAAGGACAAAGTATTCGAAATATTTAAGAGATTCATGATACTTGTCGAAAACCAGAGTAAGAAGAAGATCAAAGTTCTGCGAACAGATGGAGATGGCGAATACACATCCATGATGTTTGAAGATTTATGTGCAGAACATGGTGTTGATCATGAGGTAATTGCTACTTATACACCTCAACATAATGGAATTGCTGAAAGAAGAAACAGAACCATATTAGATATGGCGAGATGCATGCTAAAGCAAAAGAATTTGCCAAAGTATTTATGGGGAGAAGTTGTTTTGACTGCAGTTTATATTTTGAATAGATGTCCTACTAAGATATTGAAGAACAAGGTTCCTGAAGAAGTGTGGAGTGGCAAACGACCATCAGTAAGTCATTTGAAGGTGTTTGGCTCTATGTGTTACAAGCATGTTCCTAATTCAAGGAGAAGGAAGCTTGATGACAAGAGTGAACTTATGATTCTGGTAGGATATCATAAAACTTGTGCATACATACTATTCAATCCAGTTAATGAGAAGATTTTGTTGAGTCGAGATATTGTAATTAATGAAAATTCTGCCTGGGATTGGAATTCTAGCAACAAGCCATTAATGAACTTTGATTTCAATGAAGAAACTAATGAAGTAGAAGTCGAAGGAATTGTTGAGAATCCAGTCAAAGGAATTATTGAGAATCCAGTCGAAGGAATTGTTGAGAATCCAGTCAAAGTCAAAGAAGAAGCAGTTACCGACACTCTCGTCATAGTCGAAGTCAAAGAGGTTGTGGCTGAAATAAGCCAAAGACCTCAAAGAAATAGAGTTCTTCCAACAAGACTTCATGATTATTAAGTGGTGGGTGATGATGAAACCACACCATATGGAGAATTAGTTCATTTTGCTTTACTTGCAGGTGTTGAACCAATCAACTATAACGAAGCTTTGAAAATTAACAAGTGGAAGTTAGCTATGGTCGAAGAGTTACAGGCAATCGAAAGAAACAATATATAGGAGTTAGTCGAATCGCCAGCACATACAAAAGCTATCAAAGTAAAGTGGATTTTCAAGTTGAAACACAATGCAGATGGGTCAATAGCAAGACATAAAGTAAGATTAGTAGCTCGAGGTTTTCTTCAAAGAGAAGGACTCGACTACTTTGAGGTATTTGCTCCAGTAGCAAGATTAGAGACTGTTCAACTAGTGGTAGCATTGGCATGCAACCAAGGCTGGTTAACATTCCATCTAGATGTGAAATCAGCATTTCTCAATGGTCCTTTAGACGAATAAGTTTATGTCACATAACCTCCTGGGTTTGTGATTCAGAAGAAAGCGAGTAAAGTATATAGATTGCACAAAGTGCTCTATGGCCTCGAGCAGACACCTAGGGCATGTAACAAGAAGATCGACTCATACTTAGTCGAATTGAGATTTGTCAAATGCAAATCAAAGTATGGTGTCTATATTCAGGTTGTAGCACAAGATATAACAATCATCTGCTTGTATGTTGATGACTTGCTAGGAACAAGAAATAGTTTGGAGAACTTGTCGAAGTTCAAAGAAAGTATGTCAAAGAGATACTCAAGAGATTCAGAATGGATGATTTGAATCCTGCATCATCACCTGTCGAACCAAATGTGAAGTTGGAGAAGAATGGAGAGGAAGACAAAGTCGATGAAACTTTGTTCAAGAAAATTTTGGGATCTCTGAGATATGTGTGCAACAGTCGACCTGATATAGGTTTCGCAGTCGGATTAGTAAGCAGATATATGGGTGAACCAAGAGTGTCACATATGAAGGCTGCAAGAAGAATCTTTCGATATTTGAAGGGTTCAATAAATTGTGGAATATTCTTTTGACGAGATTCTGAAGGCAGAGAAGCAAGAGTTAATTATTTTTCAGATGCTGATTGGTGTGGAGATAAGGAAGATCGAAGAAGCACAACTGGATATTTCTTTCAAGTATTTGGTGCCCCAATCTCATGGTGTTCGAAGAAGCAACCTGTGGTGGCATTGTCATCGTGTGAAGCTGAATATATAGCAGGATCCTATGATGCATGTCAAACAATTTAGATAAGGTATGTACTTGAAAAAATGACTGTCGAAGTGAAGAAACCTCTAGTATTGCAAATCGACAACAAGTCAGCCATAAATCTGGCAAAGAATCCAGTTCTGCATGAAAGGAGTAAACATATTGAAGCAAGGTTTCACTTCTTGAGGGAAAAAGTAAATCAAGGTGAACTTGAAGTTAGGCATTGCTTAAGTGAAGCACAGTTGGCCGATATTTTCACCAAATGATTGAAGATCGAAAGATTCTTGAATTTGAGAAAGAAATTAGAAATAATTCAGATTGACTATTTTTGAGGATGTTCGACAACTTGGATTATGGGGGTGTGTTGAAATATTAAATTAGATTTGAGTAGATTTAATATTTAAATATAATCCAAGTTGTGTTAGCCCAACCCCAATTAGGGTTGTATATAAATAGTCATAGTGTGTATCATTATTTGTACAATTGAATAATATAAATCCTTATTTCCTTTATTATTCTCTGTTTCTCTCCTCAGTAAAAGTGTCTCACGCACTAACAATTTTAATGATGTTTAAGGAAATTTGGAGGTTTCAGATCTATATTAGATGTTTGTTGTTGATGATTCGATTTGCAGGTATTGAAGGTTGTTGAAGATTGCTTTGGAATGGAGATGGATTGTGTCAGTGTTAAGCTGCAAGTTAATGATGTGTGGTTATGAGTTGTTGTTGATTCGCATCGGTGTAGCGGAATTTTGCAGATCCAACATGAATTGGATTGTGATTTTATTTTGTTTCTGTTTTGAGTGTATGAATTATGCAAGTTGAGGTGTGGTTTATGAATCGGTATCGAATTATTGTCGTTAACACCATTTTACAACTTACACACTAAGTATTCGGTAAGTTGCCTCAATCAAGTTTCTTTTCCTTTTTCGCTTATGTTTCTTATGAATTATAATGCTGAGTTATTTTTATTTATGGTGCTGAATTGCCTCATCTCTTTGACTATTATATATATAGTTAATTATGCTTAACTCTCATTTGATTTATGAAAAATCTATTGCAGATTATACATCAATTATTGCTCGCTTTGTTTTTATTTTTATCTAAATAGATACTTAGGTCAATGAATTTGAGATTTCTAAAATTAGGTTAGTTCATTCAAAATTCAATTTATTTATTTATCATTGTACTTTCAGAGAAGTGTCACAGCTTGCTGCATTCTTGAAAGAAATGAAGGAAGGTCTTGATAATGTTAACCGCAAAAAATCAAACTTTAACTACCTAAGTAGAAATACACTTTTTCTGTTATTGGCGAGTTTCATTAATGAAATTTGTTAGACAAATTTGATACGTAAAGACTTAGATTCTCTTTTAAAGGAGTTTTAGTTTTTTTTTTTAATTGAATAATTTAATGGTTAGATTTTACCTAATTAAAAATAAATAAATAGAATATCACAAATTCGAATTCGTATTTCTACATTTAATATCTCTAAACAGTTGCCAATTAAGCTGCCTCTACAAAGCTACCAATTAGTATGTTTTAATGGGATTAAAGAATTTTAACTTAGTTTCTATTGTGTTATTATTGTTTGGTTTTTATATAATTTACATTCTCTATTATACAAAAAATTTATAGGTCAAGTTGGTTATTTGTATTTCAATCAACTTTGTCATATTAGTGTCGTGTGATGCTGTTGGCTGGGAATTTCGACAAGGACTAAAATTCAACAAAAAAAAAGAATCAAAAATGTGATTTATGTGATTCGACTACTGATACAGTTAACCTAGAGAGATTCTATAAGTAAGTGATTGGGCCTGAAAACAGAAGCAGTCGACCAGGGAAGACATCATAAGTCATTGAGCCTATAAACGTTAAAAGGCCAAAAGGTCCAGCAAGCGAGCAAAGCGCTTTGGAGGGAAACATGAAGAACGTGGGTTCGAGAGTACAAATGGAGAACATGGGATCATGGAGAGGAGTTACAAAATACACGTGGTGTACAAAGAAGCGAAATTCACTAGAAAGTAGTTATTTTTGTGTATTATAAATAAAGCACTTAGTGCATAGTGTTAAAGGTTCAAACATTGACATTTCTATACGCTAGTCACTCAGAGTATCCAAACGAACGAGCAAAACGAGTCAAGCTAGGGCAATGTATGTTTGAATCAACTTATTTTCAACTATTTTGATGTTATGTGATTTATGTTTACAGTTTAAAATGCTTTTCGTTTTATTTTACAAGTCTTGCTTTATTGCTTATAAACTCGTTTGACACCAGTCGAACGAATCCTTTGTTAACACACTTTATGAAAACACTCGAAAACTGAAGCATTATACTGAGGTTCCCTGGTCGATCTCGCAAGTAAACTTTTGTTAAGAGATCAACGTTGTTTACCGAAACCAAAGGTAAACAAATTGGCACACCTGGTGAGACAGTGCTAATAATTTCGTATTTGTGTTTGGTTTTAAAAAGTTTCTTGTAGTTTAGTTTGTGTGTGTATGAATTTAAGAAGTGGTCAATATTTGTCGAAGTTAAAATGCCACGCTCTAACACAAACACTACACATACACAAATTTCTACACAAAATGTAAAAGTCATACCAGTGAGTGCCACAACTCAAAATACGACTATTTTGTCTCCTGTGAGATCACCCGTTATTCATGGTTCAATGACAACAGTCACAACGATATAACCTAGGCATGAGGTATCACCAGTTGACCCAAATCGACCACTCTTTCCAGGGGGTGCAGAGTCATCATTTTTCTCTTATCAATATGGTATGCCTTATTCTATTATGGTTAGGTTACAGTCGAACCTATCCACATATACAGAAAACACAGTGGCTAGTGGAAACCAAGGCAGATATGTCCCAGGTGGTCGACCATATGGTGTAGGTTATATCCCTTAGTCGACACCATCTTTGAATATTACTTCTGTTATGGCTTTGAGGAAACATATGGATGGTAGTAATTTAGAGTTAGTGAATGTTTTAACTCAGCAAATGGGAGTTTCCTTCAATCCCGTAGTTGACCAAATAGGCGGATTAATCGAGTCATTAGGGGTCCAACCAAGTCAGACGCGCCAAAGGCTGTTAAGAGTTTTTGAAGAACTAGAGGGAGGCAACAATGGGTGTCCTTTTGGACCTCGAAGGGTGGAAGTACCCACTTATGAAGAGAAATAATTCGTTGAATAATATGAACATAGGCCAGTCGTAGTTAGGAGGAACCAAGATGTTGATCGAGTATTAAGAAATACCATTGTTGGGCGTAACAACATAGAAAATGTAGTAGAAGAAGTGTTAAAATGATATGGGGTAAATGTTTGCCTTCGTGGGCCTAATTGTTCGTCTCCCTTGCCTGGTTATATTTTATAGGCAGAATTACCTAGGGGATGTAAGGTACCTAAATTTACCAAGTTTGCTGGTGATGTTAATGAGTCGACCATTAAACATATTGCTAGGTACGAAACAGAAATTGGCGATGTCGCCAATGATGAGGGTTTAAAATTAAGATATTTTCCTAATTCATTAACCAAAAATGCTTTTACTTGGTTTACAAAATTGACTCCAAATTCTATACGCACTTGGGAATAACTGTAGCGATAGAAATGTTGAGACTAAGCCATTGAATTGACTTGACTTGCACAGATCAAAATAACAATCGCCACTGTGCTTTATTGTTTCCATATGAATGAGAAAAGAGCGAATAACCCAAAAAGAGGGAGAGAGAATCTAAGTTCGGGGGTTGGTTATGCAAAGGGAAGGTATTAGCAGCCTAAACATCTACGGTACTCCGCAGGAACCTCTTTGAAAATCTGTACATTTTGGTTATAAATGTTGTGTACAAAAATATATTATGGGGATGAGAAAAGAAGTATTTTTTATGATTTTTGCATCCGCCGGAGTTGTGAACCTTTAGTGCCTACGTACCACCTTCCGTGTAATAGGGGATCAAAATACTCGTAGTTCACCTTTTTAAAAAGTTTAAAACAAGAAATGTGTTAATTAATTTTAAGAGACGGGACATCATCGTCTTATCCGAGTGGAAAAACATACTTACTACTCACGATTATGAGGAAGGAGAATTTATGTCATCTCAAAGTGGAGGATATGGCTTGGATTTTAAAAAATCAACAAAACTTCGCTCAACACCCAAGTAGAAAATGTCTCACTTCACTACACATTGTAGAAGTATAGTAGCTCGCATCATTACAAGGATTGACAAGATTCTAATCTTTTGAGAAAAGTTTAAAAATAAAAAGGCCAAAGTGGAAAAATGGTTTGAATAAGATTGATTGACTTTTAGTCTTCTCACAAAAATGTCAAGGTATTATTAAGTTGATTAAAGTTTGATTAAAAAATGTTTTGAAAATGCATGGACCTAGGTCCAAGTTTATTATGAAAATAGTTCAAGTTTAGAAACAAGAAGAGTTTTCAAAAGGAGGGAGAAGATTTTTGAAATTAAAGAAGATGAGAGGAGATGAAGGGACTATCCTAAAGAATAAGATAAAATCTAGGGAAAAGAACCGTCTAACCAACAAGAAGCCAACACTTGACATAACGAGTCAATGTAGAACTCTCATCCTTTGGGTTTGAAACCAAACAAATAAAGATAATAGACCTCTTAAGAAAACCATGCTTCAATTGTATTCAGTCTTCACAAAAATTGGGCAGAGTAACGAGTGTATACAGATGAATTCCCGATCCCAGACAAAGCGTGTAATAACAATAACCTACACACAAAATAAACAAACAACCCAATATCTTGGGGTAAACCTCAAGAACTCCAAACAAAAATAACCGTTAAGGTCACAAGGTCTCAAGATAGGCCATAGCTTCTAATCCTAAGTCCAAGAAGTCCACAATCTCCATAATACCAAGGATAGTAACCAAGTAGTTCAAGTAACATTAAAGTTTTTTATGTTTCAAGTTGATTATTAAGTATCTTTAAAAAGAAGTGAAAAGCTCAAGTGAGCAAAAATGAAAATGGCATAAAAGTAAATGCTCAAATGAGCGAAGATGAAAATAGCATGAAATTCAAAATGCTAAAGTAAATGGTACATAAAGTAAAAGTATGATGTAAAGGCACAAAATAAAGTCAATTGTTAGAAATTAGAGGTTAGTTGAATGGCCATCTTGAAAATTGTATTTGAAACTCATTAGAGGATTGATAAAACCAAAACCTGTCAACAACAAGTTTCATTTGGTTTTTGTCAAGTATATCGTCCATTTAAAATTCTCAAGGCAACATTAAATGATCAATGATGTTTAAGTAATTCACTTTGACCAAAGTTTATGAAGATTCATTAGAGGATTTATAAGACCAAGGCCCCTAACAACAAATCTCAAAGTTATTGGATCAAAGGATTCAAATTAACATACTTGGGCTTATAAGCATGGATTTGGGCCACGAATGATCATTTCTCAAATCGGGACAAAATTTAGCGTTATGTTAAACAATCGTAAGTGGACTTATATAGAAGTCGCACATATTTTGAGGCCGGTTAATAGCAATATATGCATCCTATGTTTTGAGAAATGATATATAAATCATTCTCCAATAACACTTGGTACAATGAAGAAGGGGATAATATGAAGAGGGATGGGGTAACAACTAAACCACATTTGAACCAAAAATTTAATCAAACTATTATTAAAATCATTCATCCATTTTTTATGGAGTAAACTAAACACCATAGATCCAATGATGTTAATAAAGCTCATGATCAAAATTTTATAGTCCAAGATCAGCCAAAATATATGCACAATAAAATTGTATTTACTAATAAAGAAAAAAATTAAAATGGTTTTAAAATAAATAATAAAAGGAGAAAATAGCAACTGTATTCAAAACATCCAAGAAAAATCAAATAAGACCATAGAAAAATCATAGATGAGTTCAAATATTTATATAAAATTTTTGGTGATTTTTTAAAGTCAGAAACTAGTTTTAAACTAATTAAAACTACTCAAATAAGTGGAAAAAAGATTTTAAAAAAATAGTATAAATCAAAATAAAATTCTAAAAAAATTTCAGAAGGTCAGAAATAATGTAAATAATGTTGATGAATTTTTTCAGAATTTAAAAATGCTCAAAAGTGTTTTTTAAATGCTTAAAAACAAACCAAAACAAAGAAAAACTATTAAAAATACCAAATCTAAAAATAAAATTATGAAAATAAAATTCAGAAAGAAAATATTTAAAATTATTTTTGTGAATTTTCATAATTTTTGAATCAGAAATGAATTTTTTATGAATTTTGGAAGTTTAAAATAATTAAAATATAAAAATCAGAAGAAAAAAAATAAAGTGAAAAAATATGGACCAATGGATGAGAGTCAAAACGCGTTAGTAAGCTAATCCAATAGATCAGACGCGTTGTGCATATCATGGTTTTTAGTGAATAAAGCATGAAATCATTAATTAAATCAGATTCTAAAAAAAAGCGTGGCATGCTTTCATTGGTTGATAGATGACTGTTGTACCCCAAAATTTGCCCTCTCTTTCTTCAGGAAATCATCTTGGACTTTCAGAGTCCCTCTGAAAACAAATCCAAGTCCTGAATTGTCAATTTTGCCCAAGCAAGCCATTGACAAGAGCAAAATGATCACACAAGCTATAAAAGCAACGCTTTATCTTGAGAAAAATTAAATTCTAAGCGTTTGGAATTTTTCTCTAAAAATGAGTGTTTAAGAAGAAATCAGCGCTTCAGAACTTCTGGACCAAACTCCAGATGGAAACGGTCAGAAGTTGCAAGCTTGGCTCAGCGCAGTCAGAAGTTGGCTCTTCAGCAGCTACATCAGCTCAATCAGAAGTTGTAAACGTGGTTCAATACGTAAGTCTCAGACAGAACATGACTCTTTCAGCAGTTACGCAAGCTCAGCCAGAACTTGCTAAAGGAATGCAAAAGAAGCAAGGAAGTCTGAAGGCTCTTTCAGAACATGCTGAAATCAGAAGATGAAAGGGTCAGAAGAGTGGGTGTTACACTGATACAGAATCTCTAAGCCCAGGAGTTCCAGAAGCAAATCCAAGGAACGTGTCAGAAAATCAGGAGAATCCCCAGAACTTGCTAAGACAACAAGAGGCCAAAACCAGAGTATGGTTTACGTTGTTCTTGGTGAAACAAAACTGCTGGTTCAAAGTTTGGTTTCCATTACCAGAATATTGGTGTTGATAAGTCTCATCACCATTTAATGCTCATTAATGCTCCCAACCACTCCTGAACATTCATCCAAGTAATCCCTTCACGTGTGGCTTGGAAAACGCCTTTATGTAGGTTCTGGCATGGGTCTACACGCCACCGTCCACCTAAGAGGTCACTTCTCTCCAATCCACGCTTGCTGTTCCAGCCTAGGCTGAAAGGCTATCTGTTATCACAACTTCCCAGGAATTTCTTTCAAAGAACAACTCAACCTCTGTTGGCGCTTTAATGCTCAAGAAATCCACAAGAGTTTTGCCTATAAATAGAGAACCATTGTCCACTGAAAAGGGGCGCCCGAAGAAACAGAAAAATTGCTAGAAGAGAAACAGAAATCTTTAGCAAGAAAGTACTGTGAAACTCTGCCAAAATCTCCAGTTGTTTCATAACTTTGAAGTTCTTACCTTCAAACTTCATCAAATACCCGGTTTTCTTTGTGAACTAAAGAACACCCTTTTCAACTTCTGACCCTATATACGCATACACCTTCACCTACACTTTTCAAAAAGAACTTGTCCAGAACACCATCAGAGCCAAAAGCTAGCTCTCATCCACAAACTTTTCCAACAGCCAGGTAAGCACCTGCTGACCTTCATCACGCTGCTAAGCATCATCAGCTGTGCATGCTCAAATAAACATAATGTAAATATCATGTTGTTGTTGTTTGTGTTCTGAGGATTTTCATACCTCAGAACGTTCTGAGCCAGTGTAGGACCTGCCTGTGACCTTGTTGGTTCTGCCCTCTGAAACACCTTGACATTTGCTGGAGCTGTTCCAAATATGTTTCCCGTTTTGTGGAAAAATAACAAAATTGCAGATGTTCTGATTAGCACAGGGAGAAGCCAAGTGCTGACTTTGACGTTAGCACATCTGAAGCCTGTGTTGCTGACAATGATATCAGAACTTCTGAGAGTTATTGTATTTCCAGCAGGATCAGAACTTCTGACATCCCCACTAACAAACTTTTGTCTTGCAGCGCAGGGGGGTCAGAACTTCTGATTTCCCCACTAACAGGTTTCTGTTTTGCAGGTGCCAGAGTCAGAAGTTCTGACTCATACAGTTTAACCAAAAGGTTGATCATCTGGAAGCGGGTCTGAGTCAGAACTTCTGATGACCTCTCAGAAGCGCGCTGGCTCCCTCTCTTTTTCTCTCTATCTTGTTGTTTGCTATTTTCTTTTTTGTCTATTTTTCTCGTTGAACCCCCCATGTACAAATGTGTATCCCCACTCCCTAATTGTTGTAATAGCGTAGGATTTTATATTTCCGTTTCTTATTTGCTAGTAATTAGGATGTGTATGGCAAGATAAAATCAATGAAATAGAAAATCCTAATTCAAAGATAAACTCTTGTATGCAATAAAACACACTTGCACACTAACACCACTAGGGTTACATCCACTTGTTGCCTTTCAAAAATGGGCTATGTTACGCACGCAAAGTATCTTGGTAAAACAAACAAAATCAAAAGATCATAGTCCCTCGATGACGCTTTCAAAAGTTACCTTACAAAAATGATCTTAGTCCCTCAAAAGAAAAACTAAGATACTTTGCAACATTGCTATCATGGTCTATACGATGACCTGCGCCTGTCCCGTTAACATCCTAACACAAGATTGTCCATCAAATACAATGGTGGAACAAAATTGTTAAAAGGGTTAAAACATAGAAAAAAATATTTGAGTAAATTTAGGGGTAGACGACTCTTAGTTACTTGACCAAATCTTGCAAAACAATCCTTGCCATTTTTCAAAATACACATCACAACACACTTTCAAAACGACTTTCAAAAACTTTGAAAACTTTTCAAAAGATAAGTACACCTTTGTATACATTCAAACATGAATCATTACAAAGGTTGCCACAACAAATGGCCTATTTTCAAAACATTTTCAAACCCACACACAAAGCACCATTTCAAACAATTGAAAATCAAAGGCAAGTGATCTAAGCAAGTAACTAAGAGCCCATGGATAACCATGGACAGAAAGGGTGCTAATATCTTCCCTTTCTATAATCTACTCCCCGAACCCAAGAAAACATCTCAAAGGTTTTTGCTGTGCTTTTTTAACCTTTCCTTTAGGATAAAATAAAAAGTCGGTGGCGACTCTTGCTCAACCGAAACATTTGCGAAAACAAATGCAAAACCTCAAGTCAGTTCTCCCACCGTATCACAGAACTGGCGACTCTGCTGGGGATGTTGTTTAAAGTGGAGTAACCTTAGGGCTTAGATCACCCTCTTGCATGACTAATTGTTTGCTTTGATTGCTTTATATCTTGGTTCTCTTGTTTGGGCTTGGAATCCTACACCCGGATTTGGGGAAACATTCATAGATAGCAATACGTTGTGGAAACTGTGCGGGGTATACCGACACGGTTGAAGCAATAGCTATATTAGTGCGACATATTTGTGAGTACCGGTAACCCTTGAGTTCAATCAAGGAGAGTACAGGGCCGCTGAGTGATGTCACTAAGCACTAATGACCTAGAACCTTACTTGACCATCTTGGCCTTTCATTAGGGGTAGTGAGATGACCGACTTTGGTGCAGTCCGAAGTTGGTAGATACTCGATACTACACTCATTGAGGGTGTTTTCTTGGAATATTTTGGTCGCTAGTTAAGTGGCTAAACCAAAACAATGAACATGGAAAACAATCCAATGATATTGAGCTCCTTAGAACCCGGTTACTATTTATAGGACAGGTTTTTAAGCCAACTACACTCAAGAGGGTACTTACCTATGAAACCTCATGCAAGCCTGAAACTAGGGTTTTGTGTGAATTGTTTGTACATATGTTTGTGCATGCATCATGAACATCATAAAGCATCATATGCATACACTAACCATTTCAAGGGTTTAGATCTTCATCTTTGTTCTTGTTTTGTAGGTCATGGAAATTCCTCGCAGGAAAACTATCCAAGTCAACCTTGTGAGAATCCCTCCTCAACTCAAGGAGCTCACATCCAGAATTCCGGAAAGCTCTCCCTTCAGTGAAAGACATGGTAGACTGCTTAGCATAGTCAACACCAGCATTGAAGAGGACATGGTAAAGGTGTTGTTCCAGTTATTTGACCCCCTTCACCACTGTTTCACTTTCCCCGACTACCAATTGGTGCCCACTTTGGAGGAATTTTCTCAACTCTTGAGAATTCCTATTCTTAATCAACTACCCTACAACGGTACGGAAAAAGAACCAAAGCCTGAAGATGTTGCTCAAGCACTACACTTGCAACCATCTGACATCAAGGGGCATTGGGAAACTAGAAGCGATGTCAAAGGCTTCTTGGCAAAATTCTTGTTTGAGAAGGCACAAGAGTGTTGGAATTCATTGGATCTATAAGCCTTTGAAGAAATTGTGGCACTCCTCATTTATGGGTTGGTCCTGTTCCCAAATCCTGACCAGCTTTTAGATGTCAACGCCGTCAAAATCTTCTTATCCAGAAATCCAATACCAACATTGCTTGGGGACATTCTTCACTCATTTTACACACGAACAATGAGAAAGAGGGGTGTTCTCATGTGCTGTACTCCTCTCCTTGCAAGGTGGTTTATTTCGCACCTTCCACAATCTGTCTTGAAAAATGACCAAGGCTTAAGGTGGTCACAACGGTTGATGACCCTCACTCACTCTGATGTACATTGGTGTTCTCGGTCCAGAGAAAATGTCATCATCGTCGATCGTTGTGGAGAGTTCCCTAATGTTCCATTACTTGGCATTAGAGGAGGCATTACCTACAACCCTTGTCTAGCTTTGAGACAATTTAGATATGCACGGAGGGATGGCCCTCACGACATGTTGATTTCTGACCTAGTTTTTGACTTCGACAATGATGCGCAAGGACTTCGCCAAAGATTCATTAGAGCTTGGAGGATGCCTAACAAGGTAGACAGCAAGACACTGGGGCACAAGAACTCCATCCCTCTTGAGCCTTATCTCAAATGGGTACGAACCCGAGCCCAGAGTCTAATGATGCCTTACCCTCATGTTCTCCCTGTGATTAAAGAGCCCGTTAAGGAAGGAGAGGTTCCCTACACCATCCTATATCCTGACATGCCAACATCATGGGAGGAGATGCAGAAGAGTTGGATCCAACTCAAGGAGGAACGAAATACTTTTGAAGCCAGCTTCTACGCCAGTGAGAAGAAGGTTTTGGAGCTTACCCGTCGACTCCACGAGGAAGAGACCCTCAACACCTACATCGCACCAAAGAGGATGCGCAACGTCTTTTTACCTTGAGAAGTTTTTTTGTAATATTTGGCCCATGGGGCATTTATGTACTGACAAATTTCTTCTTATTAATATGACGTGTGTTCTTTTTGTTTGCAATAATTTTGAATTTTCTAAATACTTGAATGCATTGCATAAACAAGCATATCATGCATCATATGCAGGTACCCTTTTTCTACAGGTTGCTTAATCTTCTTCGCTGTTTATTTCAGCACTCAGTCATTATGTCTTCTGAGCCGACTACCGAACAAGCTACCAAGGCCCTCCAGGCCCAGAACGCCCAGTTTCAAGAGCTGGTCATGAGCTTAGCCCAGGGTCAACAGGAGTTGAAGACTCTGCTCTTGAAGAAGAAGAAGAAGAAGAAGAAGAGGACTGCGCTGTTCAACACTGGACGAAGGTTTGGGAATACACTGCAGAATGAGGCTGATCAGGCTACTTCCTCTGCAGAGAAAGACAGACCCCAAGGGGGAAGGGCTCCTAGTCCTGTGGTCTCTGACAACGAGACAGATTACAATGATGAACAGTACCCTCCTGCTGAAGACAGGTACAAGCAACTAGAGGACCGTTTAAGTGCCATGGAGATTCAAAATATGTCGGGGCTGGATTTTGGAGATCTAGGTTTATCTTCTGGGGTGGTGATCCCACATAAGTTCAAGGCACCTGCCTTTGCGAAGTACGACGGGGCTTCCTATCCTAAGTTGCATCTCAGATCATATGTAAGGAAGAGCCAACCTTACACTGCAGACAAGAACCTGTGGATCCATTTCTTCCAGGATAGCCTTTCAGGGGCTCAACTCGAATGGTTCTATCAGCTGGATGAAGCCAGTATCCGAAACTGGGAGGACTTGGCTACTGCATTTTATAAACAGTATCAGTACAATTCTGACCTCGCTCCCAAGCGTACCCAACTCCAGGGTATGTCACTGGGGACGGGCGAAGGATTCAAGGAGTATGCGCAAAAATGGAGGGATCTGGCCGGCAGGGTGCAGCCACCGCTGACTGACCGTGAACTTGTTGACATGTTCCTGGGGACCTTGTCTGGTCCGTTCTTCAACCATCTGATTGGTAATTCTTCTGCTGGGTTCACAGACCTGATCTTAACCGGTGAGAGAATAGAAGCTGGCATCAAGTCGGGGAAGATACAGAAAAGTGTCTCCGCAAGTACTGAAAAGAAGCCCTTCAAGAAGGAAGCTAGTGTTGTGTATGGTCCCAGAAGACAAATTAAACCGGAACGCCGCCAAGCTGTCAACGCGTTGTTAATTTCAAAACCTGCTGCTGCTCCTCAACAGTATAACCAACCAAGGGGTGATAGACCCAAAAGACAGTACACTCGACTCAGCATGACCCTGTCTCAGATTTTTCCGCAACTACTGTCAACCAATCTGGTAACTGTCAAAGAAGCTCCGAAAGTAGTAAACACAGCTTCTCCAAAGTACAACCCCAACGCCCGTTGCGCTTATCACTCTGATGGCACGGGGCATACTACGGATGATTGTTGGGCTCTGAGGAATAAGGTTCAGGACCTTATTGATGCTAAAGAAATACAATTTGAGGCGCCCGAAAGACCCAATGTTGTGACCGCTCCCATGCCCCAGCATGGAGTGAATGCTGTGGAAGAAGACCTATATGTGGCCTACGTGGATGATATTGTTACTCCGTTGTTGATTGTCAAAAGGAACCTGTTGCTAGCCGGTTTATTTCCGGGATGTAGCGAAGGTTGCCATTTATGTGCTATTTCACCTGCTGGTTGTCCTTTGCTGAAGTCAGGCATCCAAAACCTGATGGATAGCAAAGAGATCTTGTTCGAAAAGATTGTTGTTCCTGTTGTCCCTGCTGAAGAAGTTTCTATTGTCACTATTTTCAACAACCCTCCTAAGGCTCCTTCTAAGAAGCCTGTCAAAATCATGTCCACTCAGAAGATTGCTCCTATCATCATCACTGTTCCGGGGCCTCTCCCTTATACATCTGACAAAGCTGTCCCATGGCACTATGGGGCAGATGTTTATGTTCTTGGAGTAAAGCAAGAGTTTGATACTAGTACCGGCGTCAGTAACATCACCGGGCCTGCCAAAGTTACTCACAGTGGTAGGCTGTTCTCACCAGATATTGCACCACCGGCTATTCAGAGACCTCTTATCATTACACCTGCAAGTATGCCTGCTTCCCTTCCTGATCAAGTTCTTGTTTCTACCCCTGCTGCCGAGTCATCTGATGCTCGGGGCAAAGGGATTGCTACTGATTTTCCTGCCCTGACGGAGGCACCAAAGACAACCACTGTTGAAGCTTCCCAGCAAGAGATGGAAGAGATTCTCAAGATCATCAAGAAGAGTGATTTCAATGTAGTTGAGTAGTTGGGACACACCCTATCAAAAATTTCTATGCTATCACTGTTGTTGTGTTCAGAGGCCCACGCCAAGGCCCTGATTTCCTTCCTGAAGACGGCTCATGTGCCACAAGAAACGTCTGCTGATCAATTTACCGATTGTGTGGCCAACTTAACTGCCGATAATGGGTTGGGCTTCTCTGACGCCGATCTGACTGCCAAGGGAAAGAACCATAACGACGCCCTACATGTCTCCATTGAATGCAGGGGCACTACTCTTGCCCATGTGTTGGTAGACATCGGTTCTTCATTGAACGTATTACCCAAGAAGGCCCTAGACAGGTTGGATTGTGAGGGTTTAGAGCTCAAGCCTAGTAACATTGTTGTCCGAGCCTTTGACGGTTCGAAAAGGATGGTACATGGGGAAGTTGACATTCCAATCAGGGTTGGCTCTCAAGTTTTTGATTCTACTTTCTATGTGATGGATATCCGACCATCCTATTCTTGTTTGTTGGGTCGTCCATGGATCCACAAGGATGGAGCTGTGACCTCCACACTACATCAGAAGCTTAAGTACCCGGTCAGGGGGAAGATTGTTACAGTTCAGGGGGAGGAAGAGTATATGGTCAGCCACCTCAACTCGTTCCGGTACATAGAAATGGATGGGGAGTTCATTGAAACCCCCTTTCAACACTTTGAAGAGGTGCCTCAGACACTGGCATCGGCAGAAACTGTGATTGAAGACCCTCCTTTGAAGATGGCTTCCTTAAAGGATGCCCGGGCTGTTATTGAGAAGGGTAAGTGCGCAAACTAGGGCCGACTTCCTGATTTCACTCCAAAGACTGACAAGTTTGGTTTGGGCTTCACTGCGGAAGCTCAGAAGGCTGTTCGTAAGGTAAGAATTGGAAGATCTCTTGTGTTCATCACCAACCCGGAAGTAAATGCTATTGAAGACGACATGGAGGAATCTGAATTCGACAGCTGGATCTACCCAACAACTGACAGTGGACCAAGCAACTGGACTGCCAAAGACTTCACACCTATTACTTTTGTCACTCAGTAATGAACTCCTTTCTTTTGAATTTGTAACAGACAATATTTTGAAACTTTTACGGCTCGGTGTCTTACCCGGGGCACCGTGGCTTCATTTGTGAGGGCTTTTGTGTGTCATTTTCATATATCATCAATAAAAACATTGGACGTGTGTTGCATTTCAAAATCTTGTGCTCCTTTTCTTTCTTTATTATATATTTCAAAATAACTATATTTACACACACTCACTTATACAGGTTCTAATCCACCCCAGATCTCACTGGTAACGACTCTGCTACTGCCAGTTATGACTTCGAAAATCTGATCAACTTAGCCGAAGACGAAGGTGAAGATGATTGCAAAGTGCCTGGTGAACTTGCAAGACTGCTACTCCAGGAAGAGAGGGCCATTCAGCCACATGAAGAGCCAGTGGAAACGATAAATCTGGGTACTGAGACAGACAGAAAGGAAGTCAATATTGGTGCCAATCTAGAGCTCAGTGTGAAGCAACGGTTGATTCAGATGCTGCATGACTATGTGGAAATCTTTGCCTGGTCTTACGAAGACATGCCTGGGTTGGATACCGACATTGTAGTCCACCACCCGCCTACCAAGGAAGACTGCCCTCCGGTTAAACAGAAGGTCCGCCGTATGCGTCCATAGATGTCTGAGAAAATCAAAGCTGAGGTTATGAAACAATTCGATGCCGGGTTTCTAGTAGTGACTTCTTACCCTCAGTGGGTTGCCAACGTGGTTCCAGTGCCGAAGAAGGATGGTAAGGTCCGAATGTGTGTCGATTACAGGGATTTGAACAGGGCGAGCCCTAAGGATGATTTCCCTCTGCCTCATACCGACATTCTGGTTGACAACACTGCTCAGCATAAAGTATTCTCCTTCATGGACGGCTTATCTGGTTATAATCAGATCAAGATGGCTCCTGAAGACATGGAAAAGACCACTTTTGTTACTCAGTGGGGCACCTTTTGCTACAAGGTCATGCCTTTTGGGTTGAAAAATGCTGGGGCAACCTACCAACGTGCCATGGTTGCTTTATTTCATGATATGATCCACCATGAGATCGAAGTGTATGTCGATGATATGATTGCAAGGTCCCAAACTGAGGAGGAACACCTTGACCATCTACGGAAGCTGTTCGACCGTCTGAAGTTGTACAAGCTGAGGTTGAACCCAAACAAATGCACCTTTGGGGTAAGATCTGGAAAATTGTTAGGCTTCATCGTAAGCAACAAAGGCATTCAAGTGGACCCTGCCAAAGTGAAAGCCATATAAGAGATTCCAACTCCCAAGACAGAGAAAGAAGTTAGAGGCTTTCTAGGACGGTTGAACTACATTGCCCGATTCATCTCGCATCTAACTGCTACCTGTGAACCAATCTTCAAGCTACTGAAGAAAGATCAAGTAGTACGTTGGAATGATGAATGTCAGGCCGCTTTCAAAAGAATCAAAGAGTATCTCCAAGAACCACCCATTCTTATGCCACCGGTTGAAGGGAGACCTCTAATCTTATACTTGACAGTACTTGACAACTCAATGGGGTGTGTGTTGGGGCAGCATGACGAGTCTGGCCGAAAAGAGCACGCTATTTATTACCTTAGCAAAAAGTTTACCGACTGTGAGACTCGGTACTCACTGCTCGAGAAAACTTGTTGCGCTTTGGTATGGGCTGCTCGCCGGCTGAGACAGTATATGTTGACTCACACCACTCTGTTGATTTCAAAAATGGATTCAATCAAGTACATATTCGAAAAGCCCGCCTTATCCGGAAGAATAGCAAGATGGCAAATGATCTTGACGGAATATGACATCCAGTACACGACTCAAAAAGCAATCAAGGGAAGTGTATTGGAAGACCATCTGGCACATCAGGCAGTGGACGACTACCAATCAATGAACTTTGAATTTCCAGACGAGGATATCATGGTAGTGATTGATTGTGAAATACCTGGACCGGATGAAGGACCTGAGGAAGGATCCCGATGGTCTATGCACTTTGACGGAGCCTCGAACGCTTTGGGTAATAGTATCGGTGTTGTGATCATATCCCCTAAAGGCACTCATACTCCACTCATCGCCCGGTTATGTTTCAACTGCACCAACAATATGGCAGAGTATGAGGCATGTATCATGGGTCTTCAAGCTGCAATTGACTTAAGGATCAAGTTTCTGAGTGTCTTCGGAGATTCCGCTCTCGTGATCAATCAGATCAAAGGCGAGTGGGATACGAAACACCCAAATCTTATTCCTTACAAGGAGTATGTGCTGACATTGCTTCCCCACTTTGAGGAGATAACTTTTGAACACTTCCCAAGAGAGGAGAATCAATTAGCGGACGCACTAGCTACGATGTCTTCTATGTTCAAAGTTAAATGGGACAACGAGGCGCCCCAGATCATTATTTGGAAGTTGGATGAACCTGCACATTACTGCGATCTCGAGACTGAAGAGGTAACAGAAAAACCCTGGTATCATGAAGTGAAGAGGTACCTTGAAACTCAAGAATACCCCGAAGGTGCATCTGTTAATGACAAGAAGTTCCTGAGAAGGTTTGCGGCAAAGTTCTTCCTCAGCAATGGCATTCTCTACAAGCGAAACCATGATTCAACCTTACTGCGTTGTGTGGTTAAGACTGAAGCAGAAAAGATCATGGCAGAGCTACATGAAGGTACCTTTGGAACACATTCCAGTGGGCATACCATGGCGAAGAAAATCCTTCGGGCAGGATATTTTTGGTCCACAATGGAAGCCGATTGTTATCAGCATTCTCGAACCTGTCATAAATTCCAGATCTATGCTGATAAGGTGCACATTCCTCCGGTCCCTCTGAACGTCTTGACAGCACCCTGGCCCTTTGCAATGTGGGGCATTGACATGATCGGCGAAATCAGACCTACGGCATCCAACGGGCATCGATTCATCTTGGTAGCAATTGATTACTTCACAAAGTGGGTTGAAGCAGCTTCCTATGCTACCGTGACCAAGAATGTCGTGGCACTGTTCATTCGGCACAACCGGATTTGTCGATACGGTGTACCTGAGAGGATCATTACGGATAATGGTACTAATCTTAACAACAAGATGATCACTGAGCTCTGCGAGAAATTCAAGATACAACACCACAACTCTTCTCCCTACCGGCCGAAGATGAACGGGGTTGTAGAAGCAGCGAATAAGAACATCAAGAAGATTGTGCAGAAGATGACAGTGACCTACAAAGATTGGCACGAAATGTTACCATTCTCTCTTCATGGGTATCGTACCTCAGCACGGACGTCAACAAGGGCAACTCCCTTTTCCTTGGTCTATGGTATGGAGGCAGTCTTGCCTATTGAAATCCAGATACCCTCTCTCCGGATAATGAAGGATGCAGGTTTGAGCGAAGACGACTGGATCCAGACTCGGCTTGATTAATTAAACCTAATTGACGAAAAGAGACTCACTGCTATTTGTCATGGTCAAACGTACTAAAAACGGATGATCAGGGCATTTAACAAGAAGCACGACAAGAGTATCAAGTCGGAGACCTGGTAGTCAAGCGCATCATTCTTCCTCAAAGTGATCCCAGGGGAAAATGGACCCCTACGTACGAAGGGCCATTTGTGGTTAAACATATCTTCTCAGGAGGGGCTATGATTCTAACCACCATGGATGGTGACGACCTTCCTCACCCCGCCAATGCAGACATAGTGAAAAAAATACTACGCATAATTAAAGACCCGCTAGGTTGAAATAAAAAAAATCTGTACACCCGGCAAGTCGAAAACCTGAAAAGGCGACTTGGGCAAAAATGGGTATCCCGGTGGACTGAAAACCCGAAAGGGCGGTCCAGGCAAAAGTTAGGGATAAAGCGTAATACTATGTCTCTTTGGATCACCTTGCATCCAGAATTCGGTATCAACTATCGGGCTCAGACGGCGCCAATCAGTCAACTTCATCTTCAACTAAGCAGCAGAGTGATGAGACGCTTGAAGACATAAAGGCAATAGCAGAGTTGGAACCCAGTGGGATTATTTTTCACATAGTTGTTTTGTTTCCTTTTCACAAAATTGTATAAACTCTATTTTTGCTCGGCGGCGTTCTCTTACTAGGACGTCAGCCTCCTGTACATAAAACGCCTATTCACAGGCTAATTTCAAAATCAATACAAGTTCAATTTTTCAGACAAATTACCCATCGTTTTTCCTTTTTCTGTTTTGTTTTGCAAAGAACGTCCAATGTTCATTTTTGATATATGAATTTGACATTAATTGCTAATCATGAATATTTGCATGCGAAACAAAGGACAAATTACATATGACATTAGAAACAGGGGCAATAAAGAATTGTCTAAGCGATCTAGTTGCTCTGTCCACCGAGGTACCAAAGTAGGTTCGGCTGAAGAACATAACCAGGATACCTTCAACTCCCTACAGAGTAAGACCAGATTTCAGCAATACTCTCCTCAAGCAGAGCTGGTCTCCCGTCAGCCCTGAAAAGGCACGTTGTTCCCCTAGCAAGTCAGCGATACTCTCCCCAAGCAGAATTAATCGACTGTCAGCCTTAAGGAAGTTGGGTATCCCCAGAAGATCTCAACATTCCCCAGCGGAGTATAGACATTCCTCCGCAAGCATCCCCGACAGTCTTAATATAAGATTGTTCTCCGGCGGAATACAAGACACCCTAGTGGAACCATTCCCCAGTACAGCCTGAAAAGTTTCCCCAGGAAAGTTGAATCATCCTCCCCAGTAGATTCTGAAGCTTATCCCCAGTAGATTCTGGAAGCTTATCCCCTGCAGAGTACATACGTCTCTCCCCGACTTTATTCAAAGGTTATTTCCCCACTAGGGTATAACTGGGTTATCCTCAGCTAATTATCACGAAAAGATCGTCCTCGGCGAAGTTCTTCCTATCCCCAGCGGAGTTTATCAAATTCCCCAACATAACTTATCGGTGGAATCCCCAGCGGAGCTCTCATCAAAACCTCAGCGAAGTATCTCTTCCCACAGAGTAATTCCCCGCAGAGTAATCTCTCCAACAAGTTTATTTCCCAACGGAGTCATCTTCTCCTACCGGTTTATTCTTGCAACCGTCATCCCCAGCGGAAACGAAGAACTCCACTCTTCAACGTCAGCCCAGGATTCCACAAACTCCCGGCGGTCGTCAAGGATTTATTTTCCTAGACAAAAATACATTCATCACATTATCATACACCATGACGCATGCATATACGCATCATATCACACAATCTCATTTAGTCTTGAAAAAAACATCATGACATCATGCATTTCATACATCATGACATTGCATACAACTGATGTTTTGCCTTTTCAGGAAAAAAAAAGGACAATTCGAAGATGATTACTATCAACTGTCACAATTCCAGATTCGATTCCTGTATCTAGCCAGGGCATATCTGTGAGTGATTGATTGTAGATTTGACACCTGTATCCAGCCAGGGCATATCTGCATGAAGAGTTTAGAGATTCGATACCTGTATCCATCCAGGGCATATCTGTAGACGACCAATTCCATATTCGACACCTGTATCCAGCCAGGGCATATCTGTAGACGACCAATTCCAGATTTGACACCTGTATCCAGCCATGGCATATCTGTAGACGACCAATCTCGGATTCGATACCTGTATCCAGCCAGGGCATATCTGTAGACGACCAATTCCAAATTCGATACCTGTATCTAGCCAGGGCATATCTGTAGACGACCAATTCCAGATTCGATACCTGTATCCAGCCAGGGCATATCTGTAGACGACAAATTCCAAATTCGATTCTTGTATCCAGCCAGGGCATATCTGTGAGTATTTGATTATGGATTCGACACCTGTATCTAGCCAGGGCATATCTGCATGTTTAGTTTAGAGATTCGATACCTGTATCCAGCCAGAGCACGTCTGTAAGCAACCTTTTGAAGTTCCGGATTCGATTCCTGTATCTAGCCAGGGCATATCTGTGAGCGTTTGATTGTATATTCGATACCTGTATCTAGCCAGGGCATATCTGCATGAAGAGTTTGAAGATCAACCCCTGTAACAGGCCAGGAAATTATCTTTCTTTCTCAGGTACGCAAATTTTCGCTAAGGAATCTCTTACGCGATCGACACCTCCCGATGGCATCTTTAAGCCCATCTCCACAACTATCTCTTACACTTCCAAATGGCATCTATAAGCCCATTCCCGACATCACATTGCTGATACTCCTGTATGCGAGTGCAAATTTCTGGTCACTCTGGTGTTCAATCATCTTCCACCTTCGGATCACGAAAGGCACGCAAGCCAATCTACATCCTCAGGTCTAAGAAGATTGAACAGGGGCAACTGTTGTACCCCAAAATTTGCCCTCTCTTTCTTCAGGAAATCATCTTGGATTTTCAGAGTCCCTCTGAAACAAATCCAAGTCCTGAATTGTCATTTTTTCCCAAGCAAGCCATTGACAAGAGCAAAATGATCACACAAGCTCTAAAAGCAACGCTTTATCTTGAGAAAAATTAAATTCTAAGCGTTTGGAATTTTTCTCTAAAAATGAGTGTTTAAGAAGAAATCAGCGCTTCAGAACTTCTGGACCAAACTTCAGATGGAAACGGTCAGAAGTTGCAAGCTTGGCTCAACGCAGTCAGAAGTTGGCTCTTCAGCAGCTACATCAGCTCAATCAGAAGTTGTAAACGTGGTTCAATACGTAAGTCTCAGACAGAACATGACTGTTTCAGTAGTTACGCAAGCTCAGCCAGAACTTGCTAAAGGAATGCAAAAGAAGCAAGGAAGTCTGAAGGCTCTTTCAGAACATGCTGAAATCAGAAGATGAAAGGGTCTGAAGAGTGGGTGTTACACTGATACAGAATCTCTAAGCCCAGGAGTTCCAGAAGCAAATCCAAGGAACGTGTCAGAAAATCAGGAGAATCCCCAGAACTTGCTAAGACAATAAGAGGCCAAGACCAGAGTATGGTTTACGTTGTTCTTGGTGAAACAGAACTGCTGGTTCAAAGTTTGGTTTCCATTACCAGAATATTGGTGTTGATAAGTCTCATCACCATTTAATGCTCATTAATGCTCCCAACCACTCCTGAACATTCATCCAAGTAATCCCTTCACGCGTGGCTGGAAAACGCCTTTATGCAGGTTCTGGAATGGGTCTACACGCCACCGTCCACCTAAGAGGTCACTTCTCTCCAATCCACGCCTGCTGTTCCAGCCTAGGCTGAAAGGCTATCTGTTATCACAACTTCCCAGGAATTTCTTTCAAAGAACAACTCAGCCTCTGTTGGCGCTTTAATGCTCAAGAAATCCACAAGAGTTTTGCCTATAAATAGAGAACCATTGTCCACTGAAAAGGGGCGCCCGAAGAAACAGAAAAATTTCTAGAAGAGAAACAGAAATCTTTAGCAAGAAAGTACTGTGAAACTCTGCCAAAATCTCCAGTTGTTTCATAACTTTGAAGTTCTTACCTTCAAACTTCATCAAATACCCAATTTTCTTTGTGAACTAAAGAACACCCTTTTCAACTTCTGACCCTATATACGCATACACCTTCACCTACACTTTTCAAAAAGAACCTGTCCAGGACACCATTAGAGCCAAAAGCTAGCTCTCATCCACAAACTTTTCCAACATCCAGGTAAGCACCTGCTGACCTTCATCACACTGCTAAGCATCATCAATTGTGCATGCTCAAATAAACATAATGTAAATATCATGTTGTTGTTGTTTGTGTTCTGAGGATTTTCATACCTCAGAATGTTCTGAGCCAGTGTAGGACCTGCCTGTGACCTTGTTGGTTCTGCCCTCTGAAACACCTTGACATTTGTTGGAGCTGTTCCAAATATGTTTCCCGTTTTGTGGAAAAATAACAAAATTGCAGATGTTCTGATTAGAACAGGGAGAAGCCAAGTGTTGACTTTGACGTTAGCACATCTGAAGCCTGTGTTGCTGACAATGATATCAGAACTTCTGAGAGTTATTGTATTTCCAGCAGGATCAGAACTTCTGACATCCCCACTAACAAACTTTTGTCTTGCAGCACAGGGGGGTCAGAACTTCTGATTTCCCCACTAACAGGTTTCTGTTTTGCAGGTGCCAGAGTCAGAAGTTCTTACTCATACAGTTTAACCAAAAGGTTGATCGTCTGGCAGCGGGTCTGAGTCAGAACTTCTGATGACCTCTCAGCAGCGCGCTGGCTCCCTCTCTTTTTCTCTCTATCTTGTTGTTTGCTATTTTCTTTTTTGTCTATTTTTCTCGTTGAACCCCCCATGTACAAATGTGTATCCCCACTCCCTAATTGTTGTAATAGCGTAGGATTTTATATTTCCGCTTCTTATTTGCTAGTAATTAGGATGTGTATGGCAAGATAAAATCAATGAAATAGAAAATCCTAATTCAAAGATAAACTCTTGTATGCAATAAAACACACTTGCACACTAACACCACTAGGGTTACATCCACTTGTTGCCTTTCAAAAATGGGCCATGTTACGCACACAAAGTATCTTGGTAAAACAAACAAAATCAAAAGATCATAGTCCCTCGATGACGCTTTCAAAAGTTACCTTACAAAAATGATCTTAGTCCCTCAAAAGAAAAATTAAGATACTTTGCAACATTGCTATCATGGTCTATACGATGACCCGCGCCCGTCCCGTTAACATCCTAACACAAGATTGTCCATCAAATACAATGGTGGAACAAAATTGTTAAAAGGGTTAAAACATAGAAAAAAATCTTTGAGTAAATTTAGGGGTAGACGACTCTTAGTTACTTGACCAAATCTTACAAAACAATCCTTGCCATTTTTCAAAATACACATCACAACACACTTTCAAAACGACTTTCAAAAACTTTGAAAACTTTTCAAAAGATAAGTACACCTTTGTATACATTCAAACATGAATCATTACAAAGGTTGCCACAACAAATGGCCTCTTTTCAAAACATTTTCAAACCCACACACAAAGCACCATTTCAAACAATTGAAAATCAAAAGCAAGTGATCTAATCAAGTAACTAAGAGCCCATAGATAACCATAGATAGAAAGGGTGCTAATACCTTCCCTTTCTATAATCTACTCCCCGAACCCAAGAAAACATCTCAAAGGTTTTTGCTGTGCTTTTTTAACCTTTCCTTTAGGATAAAATAAAAAGTCGGTGGCGACTCTTGCTCAACCGAAACATTTGCGAAAACAAATGCAAAACCTCAAGTCAGTTCTCCCACCATATCACAATGACACATTGGTCATCTTTAACCTCTAGCCAACGAGATTTATAAGTCAATGAAACTTTAAAATTAGAACATGAGATCGTAACCATTCGCTTCGTCTCTTCAAGACGATTCTAATGCTAACCTCGCAAAAAATTTATATAAGCTGTAACTCAATTGTTTTAGAAGAGAAGTTTTGAAAAGGGATTTGAAATTTCATGTCCAAAACGTACTTCCAGTTAAAAACAAGTGTTTCGACTAGAATCAGGATGATGAGAGCTTCATAACAGTATCAAAGTTTGAGAGAATTTGTGGAGGAATCTACCTATTGAAGTTAAGTTGCAGAACTCTGAAACTTGACTTTGCTAGCACGATTTAGGGAGGCTTAGAGCTTAATTATTCTTCTGTTAGCTTCAGTGAAGTTTAAGGAAGGTGAATTGACAAAGAAAATGGATTGAGAAAGGCTGTAAGAGCAAATTCAAAATTACAGAAAATTGAGTTCAAGAGGGAGTTTGGTAGGGTGATTCTGGATCTCTAAACATGATAAAATGAATGATGTATGGTCCTTTATTTATAGGGAAGCTGATTGAATACTCAAGCGTGTGGAATGATGGGATTTGGAGAGAAATCTTGTGAAGTTGCAAACAAGAAAAGTGTGACTTCTATTTTGACCAAAACTCATCCAAACCTTGCATTTCAATGTGCTAATCACTTCTGGAAGTTCATTAAACATGATTAGAAGCAAAAGCGCACAAAAAACTTGTGTTTAGAAGCCAAATCAAGGATTTCAAATTCTGACTTGAGTTGAAACTTCAGTTTCAAGATACCACTTTTGAACCAATGGCATTCTTAGCTTAAGGAGTCTTAAGACATAATTCTTGAAGCTTTAGAAATATGAGATCACAAGCTTTATAATTTGCAAAGAATGGAATTAAATGGATGCCTGGGATGAAATTTGCAATGAGTCAAAGTTGAAAAAAAGAGGTTGACTTTCTATACTTAGAAAATTTCTAAGTTTTTCTTCAAAAATGACCTATAATGTTTTGAATCCAAACATGGTCTTCCATTTGAAATTTTCTCTTTACCAAAAAAGATGGCAGGAAGTAGATCTCTTTAATGGAATTTTGAGACTTGAACCATTCAAAATCTCCAAAAATTGAGAAAGTTATGACTTGTTGAAGTTGGAAAAAATTCATAAGATGACCTATAATCTTTTGCATCCTTAGGGCATCTTCTATCCATTTTCACACTTTGAACTTAAAAGAATGGATGAAGTTCACATTCTTAAAATAAATGTGGAAAAAGAATGGGCTCAAGGAGATAATAAATGATCAAGTTATGGTCCTTTGAAGTCACATAAGGGAAATTGATGGTTCATCTAGAGGACTCGTAATCTCTCTTCATCATCAAGTACCTTTCACACAAAATTTCCTTGAAACTTTTGAAATGATTTGTTGATAACCCTTTGAAGAGAAGCATGTCTTTTGAATCACTCAATATTACCAAAATATGAGCAAGATATACCCCTTTGAGGTTCAAAACCCTAGCTCCTAGAGCAACAAAATGCCTTGAGAACCCTTTTCAATTTTGACCAACCTTCTTGCATAAATATTTTTGTCATGTAAATATAAGTTATTGAGGATGATAATGAGGAACCATAGCAACCATAACCACTTATAAATATTGGTAATTGAGGAAAATATGTACTTGTGATCAAGAAATCAAGAGTTTACCCAACTAGGTTAAACTTCTTCAATCAAACCTTGTATCATTTGACTATCTTTGACACAACTTGAGGCATGATGGATCATAATAGACTTTGTCATGATATTAATTCAAAACATCTTCAATGATTAAGCTTGAATATCAATGAATATTTGTTGAAGAAGGCATGGAAATAAACTCATGAACATGTATATCAACTTGATGGAATGTGTTGTGCTTTCACCTATAACATCATCAATTAGGGCAAACATTTATTGTATTTATTAGCTAGAAGTTAATCAAAACCAAACATAGATGATCACAAAAAAATACAAGTCAAGGTGTTTGGTGATTCACCATGAGCAAAGCCAAAGATAAGGAGAGGAACCAAACCATATTGTGTGATCTTGTTGCATTGTGATGGTATGAAACAATAGAGGAATCTTATGGGCCGAAATTGGGATACAAAAACAACTTGAGGACACATTTCATGAGTAATTTTATGCTGGTCAACCTAAGATATGTTTGAAAGAATTATCCTCAATCAAGAGGAGACCATCTGAGTCAATGGAGGCTTATTTGAATATGTTTAGGGTCTTAAAGTCTAGATGTTTTATTGAGTTCCTGAACATGAGCTGGTCGAAATGGCCACTGGGGGCTTAGATTATTCTATTAGGAAGAAGTTTGAACTTCAATCTATTATATATATATATATATATATATATATATATATATATATATATATATGTGTGTGTGTGTGTGTGTGTGTGTGTGTGTGTGTGTGTGTGTGTGTGTGTGTGTGTGTGTGTGTGTGTGTGTGTGTGTGTGTGTGTGTGTGTGTGTGTGTGTGTGTCTCAACTAGCTGATAAGTTTCGATATGTCGAACGTTTGAAAACAGAGAATGCTAGAGTTTCAAAGGATCATAGAAAAGGCAGAGTGGCCTATATGGATACGGAAGATTACTCTATAGAGTCTGAAGATGAATGAATGGAATAAGGATAAGTTAACATGGTTGAATTAAAATCCGAACCTCCATATGCATGTAAACCTATAAAACTGCAAAAGGAAAAACATTTGAAGAACCAAAAAATGATAAATCTAATACTAAAACATATACTTTTGATGTGTCAAAATATGATGAAATATTTAATGTTTTAGTTTCAGATGGTCAGATTATAGTGCCTCTAGGCAGTAAAAATCCACCATTAGAGAAGAAACAAAAAAGAGGCTTATGCAAGTATCATAATTTTCTGGGTTTAATACTTCTCAATGTTTTCTTTTTAGGGATTTGAAACAGAAAGCACTAAAGGATGGTAGGTTAAGTTTTTTTTGAAAAACCAAAAGGCTCCATAAAAGTGGACTTAGATCCTTTACATGTTGCAGATGCACACTTTGTCGAACCATTGGAAGTGTTGATGATCGAGGCTAGTAACGGTCTCGGAGGCAAACAAGCCAACATTGTCGACCTAATGACAACATTGACAATTGAGATTATTGACGGTCTCAAGGATGAACAAGTTATTATTGTTGATTCAAAGATAGTTACAAAATTCGAGACTACTGAAGGTTCCAAAAGTGGCAATGACAATCGATCTAAGCGATAGGAGGTGATGATAGTTGATATTGCTGAAAAACCTGAGAGTAAATAGGGTGATAAGGAAAAAATGGATTGTGAAACCAAAGATGAAGAATTGTTTGAAGAAACGGTTGTTGAATTAATGAAGGTCGTGTTTCCCAAACTTGAGGAGGAACTTGTAGATTTTCTAAACAGATGCAAGTTAAGTAACTCCAGGTCCATGTTATGCCCAAAGTGGAACATGATCTATGATGAGAATGTTGTGAAGAAAATCGAGGGTTTGAAGAAGAAACACCCTCAAGAGAAAAACCCAAAGGTGGTGTTCGATCATACGAAGGGACTATACAAAGTCCAAGCGCCTCAAGGAAAACCTAAGTTCCCATATCAAAGGACTTTTGTGCCACCAACTGATGCTCCTAGCAACAACTGGGTTTGTCCTTTCTACCCAAAGGGGAAAACCAAAAATGGAAAGTGGTAAAGAAAGGTTCAGTTTCGAGTCAAAAGTGGGAAATGATGGAGAAGAGGTCGGGTTCTTCTTAGTTTGCTGAAGCTGGGATCACCTCAAAGAAGTATCATGTTCCTCCCACATACAAAGGGAAGAATCCTATGATGAAGACTCAGTGGAGAAGGTTTCAAAGAAACAAAAAAGCTGCAAGAGAAGCGACATCAAAAGTTGCTCCATTAAAAGATGAGAGCGATCAGAAGGAAGTGCACCGTCTACCAGCAAAAGAGAGGTTATCGATGCCAGTTGTGTGTGCACCTCCAGCAAAACCTAAAGATCCAGATGACAACATGGACAATGAATTATCTGATAACTTTGAAGATAGCTCAGAAGATGTCTTGATTATTCACTGTAATATTATGTCGGTCTTACCTAATGAGTATGGTTTCGCATCAGAAGCATCTGGGGACGAAGAAGAAGCCATGTACAAAGAATCTGCGTGCCAGAAACCTCTATGCTACTATGTCATAAATAATGAGGTAGTGGAAGAACAACATACAATGTTTGAGAAGCCTACATTTGATATGATGTACCATCTCAAGCCTTTGTTTATAAGGGCTAAAGTTGATGGTTTCCATGTGAACTAAGTGTTTGTTGGTGGTGGCACTGTTGTGAACTTGATGCCATAATCACTGCTAAAAAGGATTGGCAAGTTCGACATTGACCTTAAACTACATAATATGTTTTTGTCAAACTATGAAGGAAAAACAAGACACATGTTGGGTGTGATTCCAGTGAATTTGTCACTTGGCTCGACTTCAAGGCCAACATTGTTTATGGTTATTACGTTTAAAGTAAACTATAATTTGTTGATAGGGAGTGAGTGGATACATGGCATTGGGGCAGTACCATCAACTCTGCTTCAATGCTTATCCATATGGTGTAAAGATGGGATTGTAGAGAATATTGAGGCTGGCCACAGTTATTTTACTACTGATGTGAATATGGTCAATAGGACAAATTTTGACAAAGCCTTAGCTACCATACCTCTGTGCGATCCTGAAGATGCAATGTTCAAGTCGCATCCTGATGAAATAAAGTTTCTAACCTTACACCCCCCTCATGGTTTCATTTGGGACCAAGAAAAATTGGATACATATCCAACTACACAGGGGAGTTTGAACCCATAGGGTGGGAAGAGAAAACTCATGATGATGCCTGAGTCGAAGGCTCTAGCAAGTATTTTTTCCTATATGGTTGAAAACATGATAAATTCGGCCTTAGAGGCTAGAAATGTTTCAAATGGTTCCTGAAGCAATTATGGTGTAAAAGCTCGGAGAACCAAGCCAAACAACAGCTTCAGAAAGCCAGAGGCTTGATTGCATATATGAAGAAGAGCCTTTAGGGTTTGAGAAAGACCCAAGAGATAATATTTTGAAGATGCAAGCACAAGATCCATTGGAGGAAGTCGACCTAGGTGATGGCACGATTAGGTGAATTACATACATCAACACCAAGATCAACGAAAAGATAAAGAATCACGTAATCGAACTGCTTAAAGAATTTAAAGATTTCTTTGCATGGGATTACAACGAGATGTCTGATTTGAGCAGGGAGATGGTAGAAATTAGACTATCCATAAATCTAGGCAAGCGACCAGTCAAGCAAATGCCAAGGAGGATCATGCCAGAAGTAATGTCCAAGATAAAAAAAACAAAGATCGAATGGTTGTTGAAGAGAAAATTCATCAGAACAACCAGGTATGTTGAGTGGTTAGCTAATATAGTGCGTGTGGTAAAGAAAAATGGAACTTTAAGAATTTGCATAGATTTTAGGGATTTAAATAAAGCCACTCCAAAGGACGGATATCCAATGCCTGTGGCAGAAATGCTGGTCGATTCGTCTGCAGGGTATGAATATTTAAGTATTTTTTATGGATATTCAAGCTACAATCAAATTTTTATTGCTGAAGAGGATACCCACAAAACTGCATTTTGATGCCCTGGGGTGCTAGGCACATATGAGTGAGTAGTTATGCCTTTTGGGTTGAAAAATGCTAGGGCTACTTATCAAAGAGCAATAAACTTAATGTTTCATGATTTCATAGACACCTTGATACAAGTGTACATTGATGACATTGTAATCAAATCGCTCTAAGGAGTTGGTCATTTAGACCACCTTCGACAGTCTTTTGTTAGAATAAGGGAATATGGATTAAAAATGAATCCATTAAAATGTTCCTTTTGTGTTCGTGCAAGATATTTTCTAGGTTTTATGGTACACAAGAAGGGTATATAAATCAACCAGAAAAACCAAGGCGATTTTGAGTACAAAAGCGCCAACAACGAAGAAAGAGCTCCAATCTTTGTTGGGAAAGATAAATTTCTTGAGACGATTCGTGTCAAAACATGAGTGGAAAACTCTGGCATTTTCTCCTTTGTTAAAACTGGGTGTGATCGGTGGATCTGGAACTGACTGTTTAATGCTGGTTCGCGAAATGTCGCGGAAGCAAGAGTCGCCACCGTCTTTTATTTTCTCCAAATGGAAAGGACAAAAGCACAGAAAAATTCCTTAAAGAGATTGCTCTCGGTTCGGGAGGTAGGTTATAGAAAGGGAAGGTGTTAGCACCCTTTCTATCCATGGTTATCCATGGGCTCTTAGATACTTGCTCACTTGTGTTTTCAAAATTGTTTGTTTGCTTTTCAACTGTGGGTTTTAAAAAGTTTCTTTGAAAATTTCAGTTCGACTCTTGTATCGGTCCTCAAGAGTGTTTGAAAAATTGCTTTCGAAAGCTTTTGAAAAGGTGTCGGTGTGAAAAGTATTTTTGATTTGTTTTGAAGTTAGAGCAAGTGTCTAGAGTCGTCTACCTACCCTAAGGAATTCGTCTGTGTAGATGTCCTTTAAAGTAGTGCCATCCCACCATTGAGAGGTAGGTAGCACCACCGTTGGAGGTGTTCGGGTCAATTCGAGGTTCGGGACATGGTGATCACCAGAGCAATGGGAAGACACCTTAGAAGCTACCCTCATGCCAGGTTCCCGGATCATGAGGACTTACTAAGACATCCTCTACTCGACGATCACCTTCCGAGGCAAGGCAACAGTGAGGCGTACCCTAGGGGTGGTGTGTGATTTGTGTGTCATGTTCAGTTATTTTTGTCTTTTGTCATGTTATTGGTGATCTATGCGCTTGTTTTTATTTTTTGTCCATACATTCTTTCATGCCATTATTTAACAGTTAAAAATTGCGAAAAGTAAAAGATTCTAAGCTATTACAAAAGGCGCGGGTCCACATCGCCAAAATTTCTTGAACCCGATTTGACAGAAAAAATAAAGAAAGTAAAGAAAATGAAATGCGAGAAATTAGTTACACGGCTTTGGGAGAGTTACATAAATATTAAACGAAGTAAAATAAATACGCGAATTAAATAAGAATTAAACGAGGGCGTTGGACCCTTTTGCAAAATTAAATTAAATGATGGAATTAATTAATTAAAAGAGAAAAGAAATTGTTTTTTAGTATTTTTGGGTATTTTATGATTTTAATGAAAAAAGAATTAATTAAAATAAATGCTAACCCTAATTCTAGTTGTTTTTAATTTATTATGAAAATATATTATAGTTTTAACCTAAAATTAACCCTAATTAATTTACATGCCATTTAATTATAAAAATAAATAATACTAAATATTTAATTATTATGAAAGAAAAT